>JAXQQM020065704.1:0-241227 GCA_034641835.2 Pinus albicaulis
AAAGGCGCTTGTCGTATCCGTTTATCAGGTGCAGCATCAACCGTTGATCTTGGTTGATCTGACGGTGATCGTGGAATCCACAGTGCCCGTGCTTCCCCGTTCAAAATCCTGACCGCGCTATCGCCGTCCATTTACACGCAGATCCGACGGTGCGAATTTTACCCGCCCCTGTGGACCTCGCGCACTGTTCATAAAACAACCTGTTTCCATCGCACCGCCTTTGGGCAAAGGGCGGTATTTCCCGATCGGCCAGCGATTCCATACAGCTTTCCACGCGTGGCACCGGTATGGTTTCAAAACCGCTATCTCATCGCGCGTTAACGTTCGTCCGTGGATGCGTAACGATATTGTTGTGAGCCGTTAGATCTGGAGCAGCCCATCCAACGGCTGTTGCTCCACGAAGCTGCACGCAGTTTAACCCATTGCCACCGTACCCCTGGCCCACAGTCTATTACCATCTGACATGTTTTCCGTCGTCGATCTCCGCCGAGATTGGACGGTCCAGATTCATTGCCCTCTGTTGACTTTTCCGTCATCGCCACATCACCCCCACGTGCATCCACCGTACATCCGCCCATTCCGTTGCATATATTCATTCAAAGGTCGATTTTCGTATGTTTTATTTAATTTTCTGCTATGGTCTGCAAACGTCTGCTAGACCACGTCCCGCTGTCATAGCACGTTTTCCACCATGTTTATGCACCTTTCAGCCATCTCACCAGTCTGCATAGCCATCCTTATCACCCACACTGCATCCATTACCCCGTCCATGGTTTTCTTGACGATTTTTCGTGTTTTGCAGGGTATCCAAGGGCAGAAAGCCGCCATGATTCATATACACCATTGTAAAGGCACAACGCACAAAAAAAGCTGAAATCTAGAGCCTATTGTTATAGAAAAAATGTCCGGATAGGTGTCTGTAGCATAAATTTCATCAAAGGACAGAGTTTGAACTCTGCATACCCTCCGGTGCCATTAAAGCTCGGATTGCATGAACAAAGGCAGTACAGGAGCAGCAGAGAGCTCGAGGCAAGAAATAGAAGACTTTGAGCCTTTTCAAGGATTTTAGAAGGAAAAGGTACCAGTTCAAGGACATCATGGATTGCACAAAAGGTACGACACGCAGGGATTTATGTATATCAGGGTTTTCACACCAGCAGAAGGTTTTCTCCATAAAGGACAAGGCGCCCATGCTGCTTTTATTACACATCACGTTCCTAAGGATTTGCCGCCCTGACAACAACCCAGAATATTATCAGAAGCATTTGTTTCACAATATGGAGACCCAAACATTGTTATTTTATCTTTTGTTTAAGTTACCAGGAGTACTGCAGAGTACTAGAGACAAAGTGCATCAAGAGACAGACCGAAGTAAATAGAGGCCTGAAGAAGATCACTCTTCCATCCAAGAGTGACAGGAATTGAATGCTCAGAGTTTAAGACATAATGGGTTGCGGCATTCTTCATCTCCTGAGTTTTAATACTGCATTTAGTTTTTCACCTACCGCCTCTGTTTCCCTTCAGCTATAAAGTTCATGAAGAAACTCATTGTAAAGGTTGTTGATCAATTATCAGAGAACTGCAAGTAATTTCTTTTGAGACACAGTCTCTGTGTAAAGATTGTAAGATAGGTTGAAGGAGATGTTTTCAGATTGAGTATTCAGCTATTGGCAATGTTGTACTTGATTGGTATTGCTATTTAATATGACAAGCACATTTATTTGGATCCTGATCTGAAGCAGCGGTGATGTTTTCCTATCTTTGTGTTTACATTCATTTCATTTCGTTTCTACTGGCTTGCATCAGAATATTGGCATAGGATTTACCCTTGTTAGGTACCCTATGTTTCTGCTCTCCTTGCCATTAATGTTTCTCTTCTGAATGTATTATCTAAGAAATGATTTCAGTTGGTTTAACTAGTGTAGTGGATGTTATTTCCTGCTCTCTGATGTATGAATTAAATGAATTCAGTTCTTAGATGTTTTCTTGTTACAGATTTAGTTGGAAGATTTGGGAACACTGGGGATTAGAGTTAGCCCTATCCACTAGGATCCTTGTACGACCAACTGGTCTTTAACTTTGTGCTCTGAATTTTTGTTATCTCCTCCCTCCTACTTTCCATATCACACAATCATCTTGAAGATCCTAAGTTTCCGATGACTAGCCCAATTGAAAGCTTGCCTATTGAGTAGTAAGCAAATCATTTCATGAATCCATTGCCCAATGGTTCTGAATATTTCCTGGAATATTTCACCTCTGCCTTATCCCTCTTTGCTCGTCCTTGTCTTACATTGAACCCTTCCTTCCTGATATCCAACAACCAAACAAACAATCAAACAAACAAACTCCGAGCTTTATAACTAGCCTAACATCTTCAACACTTGAACTTCAAAGACATACACCTTTGAAATATTATAGAGAGATCCCTCTCTGGACCCAGGAGGGCTAGATCATGAGGTCTGAAAGTGGTTCTGATGTTGTCTCATATTTTGGTCTTGCCAATCTGGCCAAAACATGGGAACCCCAACATAATGGCGACTCCACTGGGGAATTGAGTGCATTACACCTTAAAAATTCTTAGGCATTCAAAAAACCTACAATCTCTGGTTAGGTTGGCAGTTAAGCAGTATTATTCTCACATCAACCTCTATACCATTTTTTGTGTTTTCCCATACTCTTGGACAGAGCCTGGAAAGGGCTAGGTAGCCTCCAGATTTCACACTATTTCAGAGGTGACATATCTGGTAAATTCCCTCCCAGTCAATCTCTGGTTAGAGTTTGCTGTGTTTGGAAGATATCCTTGACTGAGGACATCCCAAGAGCACTGTGGTGGACAATGTACCCTCCAAAAACATCCTGAACCCTCCACCTGGCGACTCCATAGTTCCTAAAAATTTTAAAGACTCCACTGGTGATCAGTAGGCCTGCTAATTATCTTGGCTCACATTAGAATCCACTGGGAGACCAACCTCCATAACAACATCAACCAAAATAGAAGTAACAAGTGGGGGTAAGCTACCTGGTCAGAGAAAACATTCTGGCTTCTAGAACCATCCACACAAGAGCTTACCCTAACCCAGACCCACCTGAAATAGTTGACAATCCTGAGAGTATCCTCAAGGGAGCTCATACACCTAAAAGATCAACTGTTTCCAGTCAGATATATAGAGCTAATTCTGCACCAGAAGATCTTACAACTCTATCACACTTTCACCTTGACCTATACTTACCTAATAGATTACCTAGAACTAGGTCATTCGATAGCTTAGACCAGCCAGACCTTGAGCTTCCTTATTCACCACAACAAAGTGGTAGAAACCCAGGGAATAGACTCACCCCTCCTTCTACACCTCCTGATATACACTTCATACAAAACTTGGGGCTTAGTCACCCTAGGTCTGCTCATCAGTCTTCTGCTGGTCATAATATCCCTGTCATCCATATACCAGCTACCCAAGTTAACCCTTTACCTCATCAAAACATCATCATGGCAGCTTGGTATGCACCTCTGGTTTTGCCTCAGCCTCTGGTACCCTTACCAAATGATTATCAGTCAAAGATCCCACACTTCACTGCAAAAGAGTCCATCACAGCCCAACAACATGTAGATAAGATGGAAGATTCTTTTGACTACATGGAAATAGATGATGATATAGTCAAAATGAGAATATTTTCCCAGAGCTTAGGGGGTGATGTGAATAAATGGTTTAAGGGCCTACCTCCAGGTATCATCAATGATCTTCCGAGTTAATATCAGAATTTCATAAAAAAATGGGAAACTAGGGCAAATCCTCGCCAACTCCTAGCAGAATACATGACCCTCAAAAGAAACGTAGGAGAGAGTGTTCACGATTACACAACAAGGTTCAACATCATTTATAGTGCTCTCCCTCCACATATGAAACCTCCACAAGGCATGGCCCTAGCAAAATACCCTGAAGGCTTTGATGCTGACATGGCCTATGAGCTTAGGGATAAGGAATACAACACATTGGAGGACATGCAAAAAGGAGCAGTGAATATAGAAGCAAACCTGATTGAAAAAAGAGCAAGACTGAAATCTGAGAGAAGGGTAACATACAGAGATGACAATGTGGCTTCCACATCTGACCAAAATTATGATAAGCTGTCTAAAAATGTGGAAAGGTTACAACAAATGATGGAAAAAATGGTTTTCACAGTTAGTAACCAGAATAGAAACCAGAACCAGAACCAAAACTTTAGAAGAAACAATAACACTCCCAACAGACAAAGAGAATCAGATCAACAATTTATCCCCCCATTTCAAGAGAATTTTCTTGATGAATATGAGGGAATCATAGAAGAGTCTGAGGGAAACACAATAAACATGTTTGAAACAGAAGATTCAATCCATAACTGTTATCCAAAAGAAGATCGGCCTTCACCCTCTAGTTGGGAGGAAGAATGATTGGAATCTGAAGATTACAGATTAGGGTTTGAAAATGCCATGATGCAGGTCAGAGAGAAATATGAACTTAGAAGAAAAAAGAGTCAAGTAACTGCCAAACCAAAAGCTTCTGAGGTCACCATAAAGAAGAGACTTGAGAAATCTTCTAAAGAAACTACTGAAAGTAGCAAACCATCAGCTGAAAGTTCTGGGAAAAATGGAGAAAAAGACAACCAAAACACTAATACACAAGGTAAACCAGCTAGCAGCACTAGCACTGCAGTTAGTGCTCCTAATAAAACTATCACAAACATTGTACATAATGAAAATCAGCCCACTGATTTAGCCACTAAGGCAGTGGCAAATAGAACAGATATGAGCATCCCAAAGAGTCAATCCACTTTCATCTTGGAAAGTGAGATTGCAAGAATTAAAATCTCTATCCCACTTTCTGAGCTGACCACTCAAGATGTATATAAAGGCCATATTTTGAGAGCTTTGAAATTAGGCGAGAATGGTGACTCCGTAAATCTGAACGATGATCAACCTACCCTTATGTTTGGACCTAAGATAGAGGGGAAGTTTCAGGAGGGGGTAGTTCCGCCTTTCTATATCAGTCTCAACATTCATCACAAAATCCTGCACAATGCAATGCATGATTCTAGAGCATCTCACAGCCTAATGCCTAAGGTAGTTATGGAAAGACTAGGTCTAGAGATAACCAGACCCTACAAAGATTTATACTCTTTCGACTCTAGCAGAGTAAAATGCCTAGGCCTGATCAAGGACTTATGTGTGAGCTTAACTCAAATCCCAGCTAAATGTATGGTCATGGATGTTGTGGTGGCAGATGTGCCACCCAAGTATGGCATGTTATTATCAAGATCATGGGGAGCCAAGCTGCAGGGTACAATGCAGATGGATGGCTCATATGCCACAATCCCAATCTTTGGCCAACTTAGGGAGACACAGATGAAATTCCTAGTCAGTAGCCCCAAAAAACCAGAAAATTCACCTGTTTTTTCTATACATACAAACCTTGACTCCTTCATCTTTTGTAATGATGAATCCTTAGAAGGGCCAGAGTCCCAAAACAGAGATACAAACGGAGGGGCAGAAGCTATCGACTTTAACATAATGGTTGCTCTGGATTTAAAGGACAACGAAGAAGAAAACTGCAACGAAACCTGTAGGATATGCGGTGGAGACCTAACTTCGAGTGAACAAGAAACAGAGCGTAAAAAACCAACTGGCCAGATCCCTGAAACTCATACATTTCACGAGGAACAAAACGACCCACAGCCCAGTACATACCCTATAGAGCAATATAATGGTGAACCTAGCTGTAGGGGAGAAAACAATGATAATCATGAGAATAGCCCCTTATGGGAAATGAGCTTTGACGGGTCCTATACTAAAAGGACTACGGGGGTAGGGGTATGGTTACACAACACAGAAAATGACTATTCTGAAAGACACGCCTGTAGTCTGCATTTAAAATGCATAAATAATGTTGCTGAATACGAGACTCTAATCCTGGGTCTAAATCTATTGAAGAAAATAGGGGCCCGTAGGATAGCCATAAGGGGAGACTCAGAGTTAGTAATTAAACAGGTTAATAGAGAATACACAGCCAAGCATCCTAGGCTGAGGGCGTATAGGAATGATGCTGAGGACATATTGAAAACATTTTTTGAGTATAAACTGGTGTTCGTCCCTAGGAGTCAAAATGCCATTGCAAACGGATTAGCTTGCCTAGCCAGTTCCTACCCCAAGACTCCCAGTGATCAACAGATCATCATTCAGACCAAATTCAGACCTTCTGTGCTAGATAACGAAAAATATTGGCAGGTTTTTGAAGGTGATAAACAGATTGAAGATTTTCTGGTAGGCAGAAATGAGTTTGAATTTTCTGATTCAGACTCCAAATCTGACAATAGCTGCCTAAGTGAAGAATCCTCAGATGAGGAAGAAACACCCTGTAACATAGAAATAAATTCTTTAGATGAACAGACTGGAAATCCAGACCGAAAATGTGAAAATGCAGATAGTGAAGAGGTAGAGGTGCTGCAGGCCAAAGATAAGAATATACCCAGAGGCCTGGCACCCTTAGAGGACCTCTTTGACTTTGATGATGTGGAAAAAAATCCCACTATAGAACATGCAGACTCTGATGTGGAAGAATGCAACATAGGCACTGAAGAGAAGCCCAAAATGATTAAACTGGCTAAGTCTTTACCTGCAAACATGAAGAAGAAATACATTGACCTTTTCAAGGAATTCATTGATGTGTTTGCATGGAGCTATGAGGACTTAAAGGCCTATGACACAAATATCATCCAGCACAAAATACCCTTGAGAGAAAATCAGAAGCCCTTTAGGCAAAAGCTTCGCAGAATCAACCCCAAACAATTTCCTGTAGTAGAGAAAGAGATCAAGAAGATGTACGAAGAAAGTATAATTGTACCCGTGAGGTTATTTGATTGGGTATCAAACTTAGTGGTTGTAAGGAAGAAGACCAGGGAAATCAGATTGTGTATAGACTTCGGGAATCTGAATAGAGCCTCCCTGAAAGACAATTACCCTCTGCCTAAAATGGAACATATCCTTTAGAAGGTAGTAGGTTCTAAGAGGATTTCCCTGCTAGATGGTTTCTCCGGATATAGCCAAGTCTTAGTGATCCCAGAAGACCAACTCAAAACAACTTTTACCACTCCATGGGGTACCTTCATGTATGTGAAGATGCCTTTTGGATTGATGAACGTTGGAGCCACCTTCCAAAGAGCGATGGACATAGCATTTTCAGATGAGATAGGGCACTTCATTGTTATCTACTTAGATGACATAACAGTCTTTTCCAAGACCGAAGAAGAACACCTGAAACATCTGAGAAAAGTATTCGAAAAATGTAGAAGGTTTGGTCTATCCTTGAACCCTAAAAAGACTGTCTTTGGGCTACAAGAAGGTAAACTTCTTGGCCACATTATATATGAGGAGGGAATTAGGATAGACCCACAGCGAGTTGAGGGAATGCTACAGATCATACACCCCAGAAACATCAAGGAACTACAGTCTTTCATTGGGAAGATTAACTTCCTTAGGAGGTTTATTCCAAATCTGGCTGAACACCTTAGGAACATGACGAACATGGTGAAGAAAGGTGCAGGAGTTAAATGGACGGTAGGAGCTAAGCAATCTTTCGAATCAGTGAAACTTGCACTTACCCAAGCTCCCATCCTAATTAGCCCAGATTTCTCCAAAGATTTCCTGATTTTTTCATTTGCCTCTGAGCACACAGTGGCTGCAGTTTTGCTGCAGAAAAACACGGAGGGAGTGGAACAACCAATTGCCTTCTTTAGCAAAGCACTCAGAGATGCACCCTTGAAATACAACATCATGGAGAAATAGGCCTATGCTCTGGTTAAGGCCTTGAAAGACTTCAGGGTGTACATATTGCATTTTCACACTGTAGCTTATGTGCCCAACATCATAGTCAAAGATATACTGTCCCAAGACCCAGATGGGAAAAGGGGAAAATGGATAGCTGTGATCTTAGAGTATGACCTTGAGATAAAACCCACCAAACTGATTAAAAGTCAGGGCTTAGCTAAATTAATGGCTGAATCCATCTTAAAAGCCCTAGACATTAACATGATAAATACCTTGGATGAGCAACAAGAATTTCGCGATCCCACTGTTGAGGAAAAATTTTGGAGCTCCCCTTGGTATTCTAACATTTTATATGTGCTTACACACCTCAACGCCCCACCCGAACTATCAAAGACCAAGGCTAGATTCTTAAGGCTAAAAGCCAGAAATTACTTCATTTTGAATAAAAACTTATACTGGAAGAATCCTAATGGTCTATTGCTTAAATGTTTGCCTGAAAATGAGGCAGAGAGGGTTAAACAAGAATTCCATGCTGGAGAATGTGGAGGCCACCTGAGTTGGAAAGCCACTGCAAACAAAATACTCAGAGCTGGCTACTATTGGCCCACACTCTTCAATGATGTCCATAAAATGATAGTCGCCTGCCACAAATGCCAGATCTTTGAAGGCAAAAGAAAACTCCTCCCTTTACCCCTACAACCCATCACTGTTGAAGGTCCCTTTCTGCAATGGGGCCTAGATTTCATAGGGGAGATTCACCCTGCTTCTTCTGCACAACACAAATGGATCCTAACAGCCACAGACTACTTCACTAAGTGGATAGAGGCCATACCCACTAGGAATGCCACAGATTCAGTCATCATTAGTTTCCTAGAAGGTCACATCCTCTCTCGGTTTGGTTGCCCAAGGAAAATAATCACTGATAATGCTACTGCTTTCGGATCCAAAAAGATGGTTGATTTTTGTCACAGGTACCAAATAGCACTTGGTCATTCAACTGCCTATTACCCTCAAGGTAATGGATTAGTTGAATCATCAAACAAAATCCTGGTGATCATCATCAAAAAGCTGCTAGAAGAAAACAAAAATTCATGGCATAATAAGCTAGTCCATGCCTTGTGGACTGACAGACTTACAACAAAGAAGTCCATTGGCATGTCACCATTTCAGCTTGTCTATGGTACAGAAGAAGTATTCCCTACCAGCCTTGGGACACCAGTGATCAAGCTGGTCCAGGAGATCCAAACAGAAGAAGATAGTATGGTGAGGAGAATAAACCAAACAATCCATCTTCAACAAACAAGGGAAGAGGTCTACAACAGAGCAGTGAAAGTTCAGGAGAACATAAAGAAATTGTTTAACAAAAGAACCAAAGCTGCTGATTTCAAAGTTGGAGATAAGGTTCTGAAGTGGGATTCGAGAAGAGAGGATAAAGGAAAGCACAACAAGTTTGACAGTTTGTGGCAAGGTCCATACCTCATCCAGGCCACTGTGGGTCCAAATTCTTTCTTCTTACAAGAATTAGATGGCACTGAGATGTTTTGGGGTCCTGTCAATGGAAGGATGCTCAAAAACTACTTCTGCTAATTCACAATTTCCAGTTTCCAGTTCCATTGTACAGACCATTGCAGTTTTTATTTTCAAGAAAAGAGAAAAATGCTTCAAAAAAATAGAGGATAGTGAGAGGTTCAGACATGCTTAAAACATGAACCTCTGATGTGCAAAAGATTGGCTCTGATAAGCTCAAAACCTGAGCCAAAGCAAGTAAAGCAGCTGGTCCTAACATGCCCAAAATCCAGACCAGCAAAGAAGAAAGAAGAATCAGATCTAACATGCCCAAAACCAGAGCTAAAATGAAGATAAGAAGTGACTCTAACATGCTCAAAACTTGAGTCACAAAGGGAAAGAAGGATGTTTCAAGTTTCAGATCCCAAGCCTTCACATTTTGTTTTCAGTTTTCTGCAAATTTCGTCCATGTGCAACTGCCTTTATGCCTTGGATCCACAGCAAGTCAGACAGTCTAACCCTGGCTTGACTGTTTTTCAATTACTGTCGTAGAATATAGGGAAGAAATCTGCTGGACAGTTTAATCCCAGCAGATATTAGACTAGGTAGAGAAACATATGAGACCAATAGCCTAATCTGGTCTCATGGAGCAATAAGGGTAGAAATAGAATAGGTTTATTTTCTTGTTTGTAAAAAATAAAAAAGATGTAAAGGGTCCGCTAGCTCAAATGCACCCTAAAAGAAGAAAAAATGCTAGAACTACTGATGATCTAATGTTTTCCTATTGTGGCAGCTGATCAAAGAAAGAAAGGGATGTGCCAAGTAGCAGGCCACTGGCCTACACCAAAGATCTACTCTCTGAATTCTTGACTCCTTCAAGGAGAAGCCATCCCCATGTGGAGCCACTGTTAGCCCCTTATAAATTTCTTGACGAGCAACCAAGGGGCTAGTTTGTTCTGTAAGCCTGCAAGGAATGCATTTCCCTTGAAAACACATCATCCTTGAAGCCTTTTGTATTTCCCTACCTTGCGGATCGTTCTCCGTCGTATCCATACAAGTAGCCTCTCTGATTGTGAAAATTCTGCTCCTGAAGGTCTCCCTTTAGCCATGAAAACCTGCAGAATATCCCATTTTAACCTATGTCTCCCCCTTGTGAAATTCCCCTCCATAACCCATAGATCTTTATAATAAAACTCTATATTATAAAGACCCCGCTGCTAACCACTTCCCCTTTCCATCCCTGCCATACATTATTATAAAACTTTATTATAAAGTTTTATAACCCTGCCGCTTATTGATCGGAATATCACAATCACATGCTGTGTTTTAATGTTCCAATCGTCCATTGCACATGTTTGTGATGTGATTGATCGCACCCCCACTCCCATTCTCCAATTGCGATAGACCCCTGATCCCACCACTTAAAGTCCTCTGCTGTATCCGCGCTGTTGATCTTCACAGAATGGATGGTGATCGCTGCCCCTGCAGTTTTCACCGTGCAACCCGTTCACCACTCGAAGTCACATCTTCGTCGTTCGATTAATTTTCTAGATCAACGGTCCATAGTCCATCCATATCAGGCATGTTTTCAACCGTTAATCTGTACAGATCTGATGGTACGAAATCCGCCCGTCCCGGTGGTCCCCGCTCACTTTCACTGTTTAGAAACCCGCTGGTTTTTATCGCACCGCCTTTGGGCAAAGGGTGGTATCTCCCGATCGGCCAGCGATTCCATACATCGCGTGACACATGTCCCCTGTAACTTTTTCAAAATAGCCGTTCTCGTGCATTAAACACCGTCCATCATGCATTATTTTTCGGACACGGATGCCTAGCGATATTGTCATGGACCGTCCGATCTAGGGCAGGCCATCCAATGGCTATCGCTCACCGAAGATGCGCAATTGTTAACTCAGATGCACGCGCGATAACCCAGGGTACAGCCCACCATCCGTCGCCCTCCGATGCATTTTCAGCCGTCGATCTCCTCCCGAGATCGGACGGTCCACATTTGATTGCCCAGCTATTGACTATTCCACCATCGCTCTACCCTCCACGTCACCCCCACGTGCATCCACCATACGTCCGCCCATTCCATTGCATATATTCAGTCAAAGGTCGACTTTCGTATGTTTTATTTAATTTTTTTCTATGCTCTGCACACGTCCGCCAGACCACGTCCCACTATCATAGCACATTTTCCACCATGTTTATGCACCTTTCCGCCATCTCACCAGTCTGCATAGCCATCCTCATCGCCCGCACTACATCCATTACCCCGTCCATGGTTTTCTTGACGATTTTCCGTGTTTTGCAGGGTATTCAAGGGCAGAAAGCCGCCATGATTCATATACACCATTGTAAAGGCACAACGCACAAAAAGAGCTGAAATCTAGAGCCCGTTGTTGCATAAAAACGTCCGGATAGGTGTCTGCAACATAAATTTCATCAAAGGACAGAGTTAGAACTTTGCAAACCCTTCGGCGCCATTAAAGCTCGGATTGCATGAACAAAGGTAGTACAGGAGCAGCAGAGAGCTCGAGGCAAGAAATAGAAGACTTTGAGCCTTTTCAAGGATTTTAGAAGGCAAAGGTACCAGTTCAAGGACATCATGGATTGCACGAAGGGTACGACACGCAGGGATTTATGTATATCAAGGTTTTCACACCGGCAGAAGGTTTTCTCCATGAAGGACAAGGCGCCCATGCTGCTTTTCTTACACATCGCGTTCCTAAGGATTTTTTGCCTTGACAGCAGCCCAGAATACTATCAGAAGCATTTGTTTCATAGTATAGAGACCCAAGCATTTTTATTTTACCTTTTTGTTTAAGTCACCAGGAGTACTGCAGAGTACTAGAGCCAAAGTACATCAAGAGATAGACCGAAGTAAATAGAGGCCTGAAGAAGATCACTCTTCCATCCAAGAGTGATAGGAATTGAATGCTTAGGGTTTAAAGACATCATGGGTTTCGGCCTTCTTCATCTCCTGAGTTTAAATACTGCATTTAGTTCTTCACCTACCGCCTCTGCTCATTCGGAGCTATAAATTCATCAAGAAACTCATTGTATAGGTTTTTGATCAGTTATCAGAGAACTGCAAGTAGTTTCTTTTGAGACACAGTCTCTATGTAAAGTTGTAAGATAGGTTGAAGGAGATGTTTTCAGACTGAGTTTTCAGCTGTTGGCAATGTTGTACTTGATTGGTGTTGTTGTTTAATATGACAGGCACATTTCTTTGGATCCTGATCTGAAGCAGCGGTGATGTTTTCCTATCTTTGTGTTTACATTCATTTCATTTCGTTTCTACTGGCTTGCATCAGAATATTGGCATAGGATTTACCCTTGTTAGGTACCCTATGTTTCTGCTCTCCTTGCCATTAATGTTTCTCTTCTGAATGTATTATCTAAGAAATGATTTTAGTTGGTTTAACTAGTGTAGTGGATGTTATTGCCTGCTCTCTGATGTATGAATTAAATGAATTCAGTTCTTAGATGTTTCTTGTTATAGATTTAGTTGGAAGATTTGGGAACACTGGGGATTAGAGTTAGCCCTGTCCACTAGGATCCTTGTCCATCCTGGCAGTGCGTAACTTTGTGCTACGAATCTGTGTTACCTCCCCCCTCCTACTTTCCATATCACATAATCATCTTGAAGCTCCTAAGTTTCAGATGACTAGCCCAATTGAAAGGCTTTCCTATTGAGTAGTAAGAAAATCCTTTCCCGACTCCATTGCCCAAAGGTTTTGAACATTTCCTCAAATATTTCACCTCCGCCTTATTCCTCTTTGCTCAGCTCGTCTTACAT
The DNA here is from genome assembly GCA_034641835.2 of Pinus albicaulis. Lineage (NCBI taxonomy): Eukaryota > Viridiplantae > Streptophyta > Pinopsida > Pinales > Pinaceae > Pinus > Pinus albicaulis. The sequence goes on from JAXQQM020065704.1 coordinate 13,110, forward strand.
TGAACCCTTCTTTCCCCGATAACCAAAGAACCAAAACCAAACAAAACAAATTAACCTTGTGCCTATAACTAGCCTAACATCTTAACATAGAGCTTCAAAGACATATACCTTCGACAATCATGTAGAGAGATCCCTCTCCGGACCTAGGAGGGCTAGATCCCGAGGTCCGACGCGGTTTTGATGTTGTCTCATCTTTTGGTATTGCCAGACCGGGACAAAACATGGGAACCCCAACAGGATAAATAGCAAAAGAAGCTGCTGTCATATCACTTATTGAGATGTGTATCTATCAAGGATAAGAAGACGTATAAAACTATAGATATGACTCAAGAAAAGCTTAAGATAGGTTCTTCTAAAGGAAAGGAAAAGGTTGTAAAGAAAACCTAAAAAGAGGCTGATAGAACAATTGAAAATTGTCAATGATGAAATTGGCTGAAACTAAGAAAGAGTTGGAGAGATATAAGAAAGACAGAGAGATGATAGATGAAGTAGAAAAGAAAGTGACCGAACAAGTTGTTCATTTTGAGGTTTCTATTGCAAAAGCCAAGAATCTCGTTGAAAAGGACACGTGCCCTTTGCGCAGCATAGTGTCACATACAAGAAAGAGGAATTGTGCCTACAAGGAGAAGAGAAACCTACAAAGGCAAGTGAAAGAATTAAAAGAGGGAAGTGAACCGATGAACACAGCACTGGAGAAAAGAGACTTCGAAAGAGGAGATGTAAACAAAGTTGCTCGAAAACACCGACATACAATAAGGTAACAATTAGATCAACATCTTTTGTCTTATATTGTCAAAAAAATACTTACGCCCATGTTCATATACTTTTTGAAGCTCAGATGCAAGCTTATTGAATTACCTATTAGCAATTCCGCGAGCTAGCAAGAGTTTGAAGGCTAGTTTTTGTCACAAGGAATTTCGAAGATTGCTTTTTGCTTCGAGAAGACATAAATCGATGGGAGTAAGTAGTTTTGAAGGTCATGCTTTCTTATTTTTTGGTCATATAACATCTTCCAGGGGTTAAAATGAGCGAAGAATATTATATATCACTTTGGGATGCGCTAAGAATACAAAAGTGTTGTTTTCATAGCTCAAAAAACAGAGTTTTAGCAAGAGAAGACAGCTTTATGACAAATAATGATAAGGCATGAAAAGGATCAAGAACGTGTAAGGTTACTCATCATCAAAGTCAAAGACACGCATTTCAAAAAGAGTGACTTGGGCGTCAAGTGGAGACTTCCTAGTCAAAAGAAGAGTTTGAAGACAATCGTCCAACAAGTGCCATGTCATCAAACTAACTTTTTCTAAAATGATGGGCAAAGTTATTCCACGAAGGCTATCATGATATAAATTTTTCAAGTAATGTGGGAAGCATGGTATAAAGTTAGGATTCTTCTCGAGGATGACTTGATTAGTTTGTTTTGGATCGTAATAATTAAGAGTTCTACTCCTAGAAGGACTCTTACTCTTGTTTTGAATGGATGTCGGCCTTAGTCTCTAGAAGCTAGTCAACAGCTAGTTTTAAGTGTCGATTGAATTTAAAAGGTCTAGCCACTGCGTACTTGTTGTAAAGGCCAAGTGCTTATAAATAGTGGAGACTTCGATGTAGAGGGGGTTGGAAAATGTAACTGCATTAGCTAATTTTGTAAATGCTTTAAGAAGATTGATATATACAAAAACAGAAAGTGACTTTTTTTGAAGCCGAGATTCTTATTATACTTCAGTTGAGCTTTATTTATTCTCTCATATGTTTTATCATAGTTTTGATGCTTAATACTCGAATTCATGGGAGCATGCTCGAATTCCTTAAGTGTTGATTTATGGTGAATTGAGCTTTTCGTCTTATTCGGATGTTTTTCTTCAATGTTTAAAGACTTGTTACTCGTAATTCATGTTATTCGTGCTCCGACTTCATTTAGGTGTTAAGCTTCGATGAATCTATTCTAATTAATTTCTTTTGAGCACCTTGAGGTATCATTACTCGTAATTCATGCACACATGCCTCGACTTCCTTGAACCTTAACTTATTAAGACCTTTCTAAATGTACTACCTTTTTCATTGAAGTATATACAAGCCTCGCTTTATAAGAAGAGTTATTTTGTTATCTTATCCTATCATCGACTCCATAGCCCAATGGTAACTTGTCTTTATCTTTCAACCTACAAACATACAATCCAAAAACCATAGAGTTAGCTATCTATCTTTATACAAAATCATTAACCCTTGAGAGAGCCCCCTCAGCCGAGGAGGCTAAGCCTCACCCAAAAGATTGGTTTGAAATAGTTGCACTCGTGGTCTCCTTGATTAGAAGCCTATCGTGTGGCCTTATTTTGAGATAAAATTTTGCATCTCACGGGGAGTCCGAAGATATACATCTCCCGAAAATTATGAAGTCAGACTTCGGGCTGCAGCTTTTGAGCTCGAATCCGTTCGAGGTCGCAAAAACTACCTTGGAGACTCCACACATCAAATAAAAAAAATGGAAGGTGACTCCACCGCTAGAAGATCAATTTCTAGATGACGTTTCAAAATGAGTTCCATTTCAAGGGAAAAATTCCGTGTATGCTCCTATGAATTGGTCTCATATCCCCGGTTTTCCAAATCCTATGCCAAAGTTTGATTGGTTAAATGATCTTCCAATATTCAAAGATGAAAAGAAAGACAATGTCGCTCTTTCATTTGGTTAGGGTTTCATCTACATGTACATAGTCTTAAGGTTTAGATTCCCGAAGACTGCCTTATGAAGATGTTTATGACCACTCTGGGGAAGGAAAAGCATGATCTTGGTATAAATGTTTAGCAAATGGTTCATTATATTCTCTTGCTAATTTTCATCTTTAATTTATGAGATGTATAAAGAGTGTCATCCTCTTTATTGATGGTTAAATACTCGTTGTATACACTGAGAGTTTTATTGAATATTTGGAGAATTTTTATGAAGATGATGAGTTTATGGATGAGGAAATTTTAGAAGCCCTTCATGACAATAACTTTCATCAAAAATAAGAACACCAAGAAGAAAGGATAATATCTCCTTAGATGAAAAATGAAACCCATCAGAGTTTACTTATGAAAATTATGACACATACTCTCGAGTTTGAAGAAAATTTGCAATAGGTTTGTCAACTTTTTATCATCATGAGTATGAGGATCATTTCAAACAACAAGAGGAAATATTGGAAATTTATTGCTACACACCTCGTGTAGAAGAAAAGATTGATTATTTATGTAATCCTTACAAAATAGAGCTAGTTCAAAGAATGATCATAATAATCAGAAAGTTAACATTTTCTCGTGGGAATCATTCGTAAAGGCACTCGGATCACTTATCAAATAAATGTTGTGTGACTAAAGATCGCTTTTTAGCAAAAAGAATAATGTTATGAGGACCATCAGCCGATCATGTTTTATGGGATCTGAGTACTCGAATACATCAAGAGTTTACTCCCCAATGTTTCAGCTTTACTTTTTCCATGAAGATCGCAGGCAATTTCGGGTAGTGGGCTGTCACAATTCTATAGTTACTAAATCCAATATAGTCAAATATCAAATAAATCGTATGATTGGATTTATTGGAAATTTCACGTTGATTAAGTCACAATTTTACAAGCACAGAGTAGGTAGGAAGGAATATGTGCAACAGCTGCCTGGCGTTGACCGAGCATTTTACAAGGACAATGAAGGAGGAGTTTGGGCGTAAATTCGTAGTTTTTATTTATAAAAGGATGATCGTAAGATCGGAGCTACAAGTTCTTAGCATACCACAAAGGTATGCTATCCCACGTGAGCCACCGTTATCACCTACAAATTTTCAAAACTGATGCTTGAAAATCAAATCCTATAATACTCCTTCAAATTTCTTAGTTTGCAAAATATCATAAAATGATGAATTTTATGTGGTGTATTTAATTTTTTTTTTTTTTTAAACTTAGGGTTAAGGTCTTAGAAATGAGTCCAAGTCACATAAGAGGAGTATGCTTTGAGCTAACACTTGGAAATGACCACAAGTCCAAAAATTTTCCATCTCGTTACCAAATTGTCTAAGTTTGCAGCAAATATAGCAGAATTAATGTAAGATTTGCTACTTTTAAACACCTAATAGTTTCGTAGCAAATCTCGACACTTTTCGAATGAAACATGTTATGAAATCTCCGCCATTTTTTAATGGTTTGAAGAATAATTATGAATGATTTAGTGTTGCAAGGACCCGCCGCCAATACACCATCACTTTAAAATCTTTCCATGTCACATCATTTTTTTATACATCCTCTCATTCCGCTCTCATACTTTCTCTCGTTTTTATCTTTCCACACTCATCATTCACGCTAAAGCATTTCTATGATGGGAAGCTACCTTGTAAAAACCCTCGTCAATTGTACTTGGCCCTATCCTACTTTATTTTCTTCTTTAATCAAGAATTCTATCCCGAACAGTGTAAAGAGGTAAGGTAAGCCACCGTTTCATCACATCGGGAATGGCTACAAGTACACCCAAGAAATCTTACAAAGGAGTGGTATACCATTCCGCTATGAACCTATAGCTCCGTACTCTGGTTTTTTTAGAAAATTAATATCTCACGCAGTTGTTTACAAAGGCAAGATATCACCTATTCCGTAAATCGCAAGGGCATCATCCAAAGGTGTCACGAGATTTTGTGGCCAATTTCAGAGAACATTTACAAAGGTAGGTCGTCTCCATGTCCCAATTTCAACGATAGTATTCCTCTAAAGTAACAAGGATTCCTTGTTAGAGAGGAGTGGTTTAAAGCGGTCAATTTGACTTGAAGATTTGTGATGAATATTTAAACCGTAATATGAAGGAATCAAGATGACCGAAGGAATTCCTGAAATATCTTAAATATAAATTTTCTAAGTCACAATTACCAAAAAATTATTTTACATGTGAAGGGAATTTTCAAATCATATATATGTATCATTTCAAATTATCGATTCATTTGACAGGGAAGAAACCTGATGTAGATATCCCATTCTATCTCTTTAGAAGTCCTCGGGGAAGATGGCGTACAAGGTATATGAAAGTTCAAAGGTATGAAACTTCTCCATTTTCCACCATGGTTTGATGAATTTGCTAGTTTTGGAGGAATTAAACAAACTAAACATGATCGGGCATCATTTATGTTCATGAATGGATATGAACTAGATGTCTTATCTCCAAGAAAAGCTTCCAAATCTAAAATGTCTCCTTCCAAGCAAGAAATGGGTGTCAATGCTATTGAAGGAAAATCAACATGAAGGTTTAAAGGTTTCCGTATAAAGACTTGCGGAACAAGTCGGAAATATGCTAGGACATATCACTACTTCTAGCAACCAGAACCAGAAATAGGACTACCAAGCATGTTACACATTTACAAGACCGAATCTCGAAGCTAAGAGATCCAAAGAAAACGTTAAAGAATATGCTAAAGGCAAAGGTAAACTTGAAGACATCCTACAATCCATTGACATTGCATAATCTCCCCAAAGAAAAGCCACTAAAGAGAAGACATCTAAAGTTAAAGGTAAGGGAACCCATTATTAAAAAAATTATATTTCTCCTCAAATGATTCAACTTTTATCTTCAAACCCTAAAACCTTCTATACGAGGTCACAAATGTCGTAAATTGTTTCTATTGGTGATATTAATAAGAGAGATGATAAAGGTATGAGAAATAGCAAAAGAAGTTATTTTCATATCACCTATTGAGGCAGACCCATCAAGGATAAGAAGACAAGATAAAACTATAGATATGACTCAAGAAAAACTTAGGATAGGTTCTTCTAAAGGAAAGGACAAGGGTTGTAAAGAAAACTAAAAAGAGGCTTTGATAACAATTGAAAATTGTCAAAGATGAATTGGATGAAACTAAGAAAGATTTGGAGAGATATAAGAAAGACAGAGAGATGACAAGATGGAAGCAAAAAGAAAAAGGTGACTAAACAACTTGTTCATTTTGAGACTTCTATTGCAAAAGCCACGAATCCGTTGGAAAAGACACAACTTTGCGCAGCATAGTGTCACATACAAGAAAGAGAAATTGGTGCCTACAAGTAGAGAAGAGAAACCTACAAATGCAAGTGAAAGAATTAAAAGAGGAAATGATCCCATGGGGAAAATAGAATTGGAGAAAAGAGACTTGGAAAGAGTGAGATGTAAACAAAGCTATTGGAGAACACCGACATACAATAAGGTAACAATTAGATCAGCATATTTTTGTCTTATATTGTCAAAAAACTACGACAAATATGGTCATATAAGCTGAAGCTCATATGCAGCTTTATTGAATTACCTAAGTATTAGGGTACCCCGCAAAGAAGTAGCGTGCTTGAAGGCCGCTTTTGCCGGTGGAATTTTTGAAGATTGCTTTTTGGTTTTGAGAAGACATAAACCGATGGGAGTAAGCGCTTTTAAAGGTAATGCTTATTTTTTTTTTGGTCATATAACATCTTCCAAGGGTTAAAACTGCAAAAGAATATTATATATCAACTTTGGGATGTGCTACGAAAACAAGTGGTTTTCGTAGGCCAAAAACAGAGTTTTAGCGTAGAAGACAGGCGATGACACAATGATAAGGCAAAGTGAAAAGGATCAATCACGTGTAAGGTTACTCATCATCATGTCAAATAGTATCGACATGTCAAAGAGTATCATTTTTTTCCAAGTGGAGAGACTTTAGTCAAAAGAAGAGTTTGAAGACAATCGTCCAACATGTGCCATGTCATCAAACTAACTTTTCCAAAATGATGGGCAGTTATTCCATGAAGGTTTTCATGATATAAATGTTTTTTTAATGGGAAACATGGTATAAAGTTGATTCCTCCCGAGAATGACTTGGATTAGTTTGTTTTGATTGTAATAATTAAGAGTTCTAGTCCTAGTAGGACTATTACTCTTGTTTCTATTAGATGTCATTTCCTTAGTCTCTTAGAAGTTAGTCAATTGGGGCTAGTTTTAAGTGTCGCTAAAGTTAAAAGGTTCAGCCCACTGCGTACTTGTAAAGGCCAAGTGCTTATAAATAGTGGAGACTTCGATGTAGAGTGGGGGGTTGGAAAATGTAATCGTATTAGCTAATTTTTTAAATGCTTTGCCGCATTGATATATACGTAAATAGAGGACTTTTTCTCGAAGTCGAGATTCTTATTATACTTCAAAGTGAGCTTTATTTCTTCTCTCATACGTTTTACTCATAGTTTTTATGCTTTTAATACCTTGTAATTCATGGGAACATGTTCTGACTTCCTTTAAGTGTTGATTTATGGTGAATTGAGCTTCGGTCTTATCTTTGACGTTTTCTTCAATGTTTAAAGACTTATTACTCGAATTCATGTTATCTGTGCCGTGACTTCCTTTAGGTGTTAAGCTTTGATGAATCTCTTATAATTACTTCCTCGCACCTTGAGGTATCATTACCGTAATTCATGCACACATGCCGTGACTTCCTTTGAACCTTCGGCTATTGAGACCCTTTTGAATGTACTACCTTTTTCATTGAAGTATATACAAGCCTTTAGCTTTTATAAGAAGAGCTATTTTGTTATCTTATCCCTATCATCGAATCCATATCCCAATGGTACTTGTATTTATCTTTCAACTTGCAAGCATACAAACCATAAACCATATATTTAGCCATCTATCTTTATAAAAAATCATTAACCCTTGAGAGAGCTCCTCTCAGCCGAGGGAGGCTAAGCCCCCGCCCAAAAGATTGGTTTGAAATAGTTACACTCAAGGTCTCCTTGATTAGCACTTGCTATCGTGTGGCCTAATTTTGAGATAAAAATAATGTCGCGTGATCCTTCAATATGCTATAGATGGTCCAATGTCCATGTAGACCTCTAAGAACTTGTGGATGTATTCTCGGAAAGAAGCTATCACGATGTGCGAGAATACTCGCCGGTGCATTTTTCAGTCCGAATGGCATCACATTGTAAGCTTAAAGAGCCCATTCGTGGTGAATGTTGTATTTTTATTATCCTCCTCTCGTTGTCCTTATCCTGATGGTATCCCGAGAATCCATTGGTGAATGAATATGCCTCGTTCCCCGCAACATTTTCCGTAGACTTCGTTGCTAAACGGAGTAGGAAATGGGGTCATGGATACAAGCATTGTTTAAGCTTCTGTAATCTACACGTACTTGTATCTTAGACTTTTATTTCTTGTTCTTTATAACTATAGACTTACCCATTCTACTTCCTCTACTAGGAATATCAATCCTACTTGCAACATCTTGTTGATTTCCGCCTTAAGCTTTTCCTTCACCCTCGCATTCGTACGATATGGTCTATGTTTCACTGGCTTGAGTTAGGTTTCAATATTATCCACATCTCCCCCATATCCCCTTTTATGCCTCTTAAATCCACTACCGATGAAGGGAACAAGTCCTCATATTCCTTGAACAAACCGATCATTTCCCCTAGTTGTTTGTTCATCCCAATAGTCTCAAATCGTCGCTAGTTTAGGATTATTCGCTATGCCAATATTCAATTTCTTGGTCCTCAATGGTATGCGTATGGATTCCTTCTTCATGGGTTCTTCTTTGATATTTCTCTCCCCCTCTCGTTTCTTAAAATGCAAAAGCTCGAGATCCTCCGCATTGTCATCATCCATCTCACCGTTTATCTTTTTACATGCCATTTTTGGTCCGACATCTGGTACCGGAGCGATCGCTTCCTCCTCCTTTTGAATATCCCAGTTGAACAAGACCTTCGATAGCCTACAAATCTTGTGTAAATCCGCTCTGTTTCCTTCTCGAAACAAGAAACACCGTGTGAATTTTTCCACAACTTCGGCCATTTTTGGGTCCTTCTCTTCTCTTCCGTCGTATACTGTGCCTTTGGTATCAAATCCAAAGAGTGGACAAACTTCGGTGTACCCATAGTCGATATCCTCATTTCTCCACCGTTCCTCACATTTTTATAGATGGTTTCCGGGGTTTGAGTTGCCTTGGTATTTCTCCTTGCCGCATGGTCCTTCCTCTTCCTTAAATATTGCTTTTAATGTCGACGCGATTTCACCCACCGTGTGAGTGAGTTGCGATGATTCATCCACCATCTTGCGGACGTGGATTTTAATGCTATGTCCATCAAGGTACCCTCGTGGCCTTTTGGTACCTTATCTTATATTTTTGTTATGAAATTGTTTACAACATCCATATCGAATAAGGTTGGGTATTCTCGTACCTCGTCCCGATCCAATTGATTCGTCCAATGTTGGCACACCTTCATGCATTGGTTTCATACCCTCCTTACTTCCAATCATCCCAAGCTATTTTCGAGCCCAACTCGAGCTTTGGATGCTTCTCCGAAATTTTGCTGCATCCTTCTCCGATATTGGGTTAATACAATCTTCTCTTCTTCCCGCAATTATTTGATGTGAGATGATCCGTAAGTCCAAAGATCCTCTCTGTTATCCAATACCGTATATCTTGGTCCTTGGTATGGGTCAAGAACAGTGACTCGTCCTCCCATCCTCGAAGATTATTAGTTATTTTTTTAGGTCTATTATTTCGTACCTCAAAGGCCCAATAAATTCCTAACAAGGCAAAAAGATAAGGATCGCGATCCCCCATGATGTCAATGACTTCAAAGTCTCAGATATTTTTTTACCCCCGCAATGTTAACTTCAATGTTATCTAGTTTTCCGATGGGTAAAATGCAAGATTCAGTTCGCCATCCAAAGTTGGATTGGTGAATACATCAATATTGGCCTCCCTAATGCTTCCCGTGTGTTCCTCGGCAAAATAAGACATCGGATCCCAAATCAAGCATGTTGTCTTTAATTTGGAAACCCGTGACTTGTGTGTTCACTTAGAACTCTTTTCCCATCCTTATTTTATTTATCTTTACTCTTTGTACATACCTTTGTTTTGTGTCCAATGATTCTCTTGTTCTTGTGCCCCTCTGCCAACACTCTTTTCAAGGTTCTCGTTTTTAATGGTCTAGCATTGGTGTATTGTTAACAATTTTTAGGAACAAGTGGAACCACTCGGATCAAAGCTTCGAGTTACTCTCGGGTTTTGTGGGTCCTCCTTAAGTTGTTGTATTTCAATACCTTGTTTCCCCCGCCTGGGAAAAAGGTTTCGCTTCCCCGGAAAAAAAAAAAAATTTGTCGTTCTAGTCCGACTCCGGCCAGCTTTGGGGATGTTGGCTTAACTAGCTTGACGGTCCCTTACATTTGCATCTTCCCCCATTATTTTGCCTCCTCACATTATTATGGCCATTGCCGTACATTGTCTAAGTCTCCATAAACCTAGGTTATGCATTTAATATATTTTTCCCCCTCTCGTCTAGCGTCTCTTCCTCCCCATCTTTTGATGAGCTTAAGACAATCTTATGTTGCGTGTGTAAGAACGTGGCACCGGGAACACCAGGGTCTTCTAGGGAGTGGGAAATTTCTCTAGCTACATGTCCTTCCTAGTCATAGTTGTAACATCTCACCGGACCCTACCCCCCGCTTGACCTCCTCTCGTGCCTCCCCTCTCCCCCTGTGGGAGCTTCGTTCACTCTATATGAAGGTCGGTGTCCAAATTGCTCCGCCAATGCATCCAGGGCTCGAAATCGCCCGTTCGTGTTTTGAGGCAAAACTCACAAAAGATGCATTATTCATAATGTTGGATTATTTCGTACACGTACACAAAGTAGGTGGATGGCCCACATTCTTTCATATCTCACAATACTCTCGTGTCGTTGGATATTGTTGTGCAAAACCCCGTGTACCGTTGTTGCGTGGATATATTCCTTGGGTGTTTATTTGTGCAAATTCCCATTGGTGGAGCCCCATGTGCCCCCGTGGCCGATGTCCCCATGTTCTACCCCCGCAACCGAGGACATCTGCTACCACATGTCCTTCCATGAGACAATGCATGCACCATACATTAGTTCTCACTAGCCGCATTGGTTTTATTTCTTTGAGTTTTTCTGTCAAAATTTCTATCCGTATGTTGCGTGTGCCCATTATAAATGGGTCTTGAGTTGATTCCCCCCCCCCAAAGTCTCGTGGATAACATGCCACGACTTCAATCTTCACGTTGCCCATGTGTCTTCGTAAACGTCTTCGATTTTCTCGCTAATTTAATGGAGTTTTGCCAAGGGAAGCAAAGCTTTAATGAACCAATCCCTCTGACATGGTTTGGGCCGATCGTTAGCCTAAGTTTTCCGATCACATCTTTGAATCTCCGCATTAGACCCTGCCGTTTCTCTTCCACCGCTTGATTTCCCACATTTCCCACGCGGTGACTGCTAGTCTTTTGGGATAATTTGAATTCCTTAACGATGTCTCTCTTCACATCTATTATTGTTGGATTAACACTCAAACCATTTTATGAACTAGCATAGCGCTCTCTCCCCCGAGAGTGGTTTGTACCCTATTAACTTCATCGCATCCGTCCGGCTTACCTGTGATGGCCTCACAGAGGTACCAATGTTGTTCCACATCGTCGTTGCTCCTCGCAGAACTCTAGGTATCAGCAACGATCCCACCATATTCCCTTATATAGGCATTACTAAAATGAACCCATTGGTTCCCTATTTCGGCAGTAATGGCATTTATTTGAATATATCAATAACGTGTGTTGCCGCCGAAGACCGAACACTATGCAACTTGCCTAATTCATGCAACTTAACAAAAATTCTCACCTAGAGGTTGATAAAGCAATTCGGGGAAGGTTTGGGACTAGAGCTACTTAAACTTTGGGAATAAAGAATACCTTGAGATATGGACGTCGGCCTTTCTTGGAATAGTTGTTCCATTGTAATGTGCATCTCCACAGCCCACACTCTCCTGTGCAAAAAATGCCCGTACCTTCTCCGTCAAACTTGTTTCCTTTCTCCATATGGGGTGGCCGGGTTCCTATAAACCTACCAAACTTCTCAATGGTTCCTCCAATATCTTGGGCACCCACCCCACTTTCCATTTCCTTCGTCACCCAAGGCACCTCCTCCTTACCCTTCCAACTATTTTCCGTTCTTTAAACTCCTTTATCACCCTTTCTTCCACTTCGCCGATTTGCACCTCCGATGTGCACGTCACTCCCCCTTAGCCTATTAGAGGTCTCGACATCCATACCCCTACTAACCCTTTTTACCGTTCTATTAGCATCTCTCCATTATTCCCTTCCCCTCAAGACAAGAGGTTTACGCTGTATCTCGCTTTTGAACCCAATTAGTCCTTCGTCTACCATCAAGGCTTTAATCCACAATGGGATCTCCTTCGCATCTTCCCCTTAACCAGGATATGAATGTATCTTCTACTCTTTGAGAAGGACTAGTAGCACTTCCGTTGCAAACTCCACTATGTATCCGTCCAAGGTAGATTCCACCCAAAAATCTACATGTACGGCCAAGCCCAAGTGTCTAATCGATCAAGGGCCACTCGCATCTTCATGCACCCACTTGCAATTTATTTTTCGTGACTTTTCTTTGTTTGCCTTGGTCTAAATCCTCTAAAAACTAGTTATAGAGTTCTTTTCCGGGAACTTTCCCCAAAAATATTTCGTAGGTATCACCGGCGTGTCTGGAAAATAGAACCAAACTCTTGATTGAAGTTTCCTTTGTCGTCTCGGCCTTGGCTTGCCGAGTGATGATCCGACCTAGGTGGTTATCCCACCAACTTCGTATTTCTCTTTCAAAGATCCGAGATACCATGATCTAGCTCCCAAATGAAGTTTCAGTCGCAGCAATGGAACCATTTTTGGCGAGAAAACAACATCTTGCGCAGAAGACCGAGTTCGTGTTAAGGGCCAACAAGGGTGTCCGCTCGTAGTCTAGCACCACGCCGGTATTTTCACCCTACTCTAAAGAGCCGAGAGTCTCACTCGAGGCGTGCCGCAACCTTACTAAGATGGGGGGATAGATCAAGATTAAACATAACGACATCGATATGGAGAAATCATAGCTTATGACAAACGTCTAAACAAACACAACGTTCCATGAAAGATATCTCTAGATCGCATTCAGACTTATACTACATAAAATTAAAAATCACTATTGAAACCATTCATTCCGACCACAACATATATTCGTAACAACAAATCCCGATTGTATTATAAAGCAACTATCGTGAAATCGTAATATTACAAAGCTCCTTAGCCCGAGCTTGAACTAACAGATACAAGTGGTCCTATTGGACAGAGAAATACAGAGATACAGAAGAATAGAGAACATAACAACACCAACAAAGCTCTCCCCATGGCTCCCGTTTCCCTCATCTCATCCGCACCGATCTCTTCTTTTCCACTACTTGGATGCCTATTTGACGGTCGCAAGCGTGACCGATGCTTCCTCCTTTCTCTTCGCTTGGCTATCTTCTATTTCTTTCCGCTAGTTGGGAGTTCTACTACTTGTTTCTTCGCCACGCTCTTTGCCACCTATGCTTGCTCCCACAAAAGTCTCACCACCTCGTCCTTTACCTCGCAACCTTGACATCTTCTCTCGCTACCGTGGTTGCATTCCGCCACGTACTAGCCACAACTCAAAAGCTTGTTTAATTTGAAAACAAGTGCCCCAACAACTTGAAACTTTTTTTGTGTATTCATATTACTTCAGTGCATTTTTCCCTCGAAATTTGGTAGCCATCTAGTGCAATTTCCGATTGCAAGATAAATCAATTTCTACATTTTTAAAGACACACAAATTCCTAGGAATTTAGATAACAGATGTTTTTTTCATTTTCATTATTTCACTATGCATATCCTTATAAAAAGGATTGTGTGCATGGTTATTGATATACTTCCCACCACATTCAACTTATCAATAACATAATAAAATTCTATACTTTTTCACTATTGTTTCATACAATGGTGTCATTGCATTGATGACCACACTACTAGAAAATTTGAATAAATTTGACATTATACTTAAGCGACTAGGATACGTTGATTAATATTATAAATTCCTACAAAAAAAATAGAACTCATTATTCGTGTATGCATAACATTTTATGTCACACTATGTTTGTTATTTAAACCATAACTATAGCAAACCATAAAATAGCCATTTCCCTCATTTGGTGGTGGAGGCTAGGATGTTCTGATGTTGATGACGACTTCCAACCATTAAAAGGAGCACTAAGAAGAGTTAATGAACATCCCCAAATGATTTTCCATAGGTTTTATTATCTAATAACTTGGTTCCCATGATGAAAAATGAAATAAACCCTATAATATACACAAATGTGGAAATAACTCCTCCATGTAGAAAATTTCTATACTCCGCAAGTTATGGAGGGATTTCGAGACTATAAATATTTTTTCCAAGCTCTACATGATTGAATACAATATTGTGCAAAATTAAAGCATCACAGAAATGTGAAAGCAACCTTATGAATTGGAAGAAAAAGAATCTGCTGACTATATAATGTACCATTCTTTCACTCCCTCCATAGTATTGGATCATGGTATTATTATATCCCACTTCTATGAGAGGAATATTTTTCTTCCACAATAAGACCTTTACATTTCTTGACGTTATCCAAAATTACATATGCAATTTCACATGTGAACTGTGACAACATCCATAAAAATATTAACAAAACAATAAGGATTCAAGTTGTATAATTATGTAGGGGACATTTAACACAACAATTATGATTTCAAAAAATCTATATTGCATCGTCATTTTGAATCACTCCATCCTCAATTTAAAGAGAATATGAAATAATATATGAATTACTTCAACTAGAATAAGTTGGTTCTACACTTCCCAACAATTGTTCAATAGTAGCAACCAATAGTATAGATGCATCACCTCGATGATTTTATCGAATCACCTCAATCGTATCAACTATAGTATGCTAGACCATCTCATGTCCATTATCCAATTTCTCTACCCTATAATTCAAGATGGAGATTAAATTTTGTATTTACTAAATACTTGGTGCACTAATTTACTAACATGTCTCTGAACTATTTCTTCAAGTTTAGAGCTAATCATGATAACCTTCCACTTGATATTTTTCATATGTTCATCACATTCTTACAATGACAACATTTGAGTGTTGAAAAGATATGTTTATCCCTAACATTCCTCAAATATTCAAAAGGACAAGAAAATAAGGTATAGAATAGGATTTAAAAATAATATGAATACTTTCCCCCCGAATCGTAGTTGTTTTCGTCCTTGGGAAGATTTTTGACACATGCAAAAGGGGAATATGAATGCATTAAATAAAGACCCATGAAAGACAATAAGAAATTTTCCAAGTACATTTATTCTAGAACTCAATGAATTAATAACTACCCTAAGAACTCCATGATATTTTCATTAAGTACGTGACTTCTTAAGAAAAAAGAGAGATGAGTTGTCCAAAATGGTACCCTATCAGAGAACTCACAAGGGAGCCCGATTACCTCATACTTTGTATCACAAGATTGGACCCCTGGCAACGAAAAGGCACGCGCCCGTAATTAATACCGCCGTGGGGTCCAGGGGGGCCGCAACAAGCGTGAGCTCCCCCAAAGGGGGGTTTTTGGGGTGCGCCTCGAAGCTAAAAAAATCGCATGTAAAATTGCCTCGTAAAAGTATAGTAATTTCTAGTCAATCCGGGCCGTTCATTAGGCAAACGTATCCGACAAAGAGAAGTTATGTTTAGATTAGGTTTTTTGCCCTAGAATGCAACCCCCTACTTTTATGAGGGCATTGTATTGTATCGTGTATTGTATGTGTATTCCCTGAGCGAGAAGCGTAAAGGGAGACCGTGAGAGAGAATGTAGAGGATATAAAATGCGGGATTCATTTCGTAGGTTTTGTCTCTTCATTTTTGTTGGATAATAGAAAGGAAGGACCGTCGTTCGGGGTGGAAGTAGCCCAAACCGGGTGAACCATGTATATCTTTGCCTCTATGGTTTTATGTGTTTTGTGTGCTTGTATTTTTTCCTTTTATATTTTATGTGTGTTGCATTGCTCCATAATATTTTATTTTCTAACAACTCGTATCAGAGCCGAAGGTATATTTGGCCGATAAACCGCAGAAAGAAGGGCCTCGGTTCGAGTGGGAGCAACGCGACGATGGTAAGTTTAGGGTCGAAAATTTACCCGCGAAACTTTCCACCGTGGAAGATGCAGATGGAAGATTATCTCGTACCAGAAGATCTGCATCTACCATCGAGTGGAAAAGAAAATAATCCTAAGAACACGGACAGACGCGGAATGGAACATTATTGATAGAAAGGCACTCATAATAGTACGTTTGTGCTCGTTAGTCACCTTCAATATTTTTAAGGAAACAACAATGAGGGTTTGATGCGTATGTTGGCGAAACTATATGAAAAAACCCCGCCTCAAACAAGTTATTTCTCATGAAACGACTATTTAATATGAAGATGCTCTGAAGGTGGTGATCCGCATTTATGCAGGAACGCAACATAATAAACACATAACCATAAATACATAGATGCACAGAATAACACTTCATTTCATTAATATCAAAGAACCGAAATTCGCTACGTACAAAATGGAAATAAACCAGCTAGGCACCGGTAGCTATCTCTCGAGAAGAGATGTGGTACACAGCTCCCCGAAATGAGTTACAATGAGGATCGAGGGCCTATTTATTATTTAGAAACAATGGAGAACCATAAACATCCCAAAAACCTAACCCTAGGAGATGAAGTGCCAAAACTATGGGGTTCCGTTTGGGTAAATTGGTGTTTCAACTCTCAGTGGACGTAACTTTGGCATACTATCTCCGTTTGACGACATGATACATCATTAGAAAGCTCTATCGAGGACTACAACTTTTGGGATGAATTTGATGATCAAATTCACTGTAAAATGATACCCAAAAAAAACGTCGCTTAGGGCCTCAAAACAGCTCTGTTCAGACCCGAAAATTGCTAAAAAATAGTAAGTTATGTCAAACCAAACCGAAAGAGACAATGGTGGGGGCCCAAGTGAATAGGTGGCCACCAATATCCACCCGGATCATTCCTCCCCCTTAGGAAGCAATGGTCCCCATTATGCAACAAGTTCCTCCATGAGATGAGGAAATTTCTACCGAACTTGGTCCCCGGTGAACCACTTTCCTTGGTGGCAGAGTTGGCCAGTTTTGACAACCCGACAGCTTGGATTCTATGTTGGCGAGTGTTCTTAATTTTCATGTCCATGATACAATCCGTGGTGGCCCGTTCCATGCAATCCGGGTTTAACTCTCGTTGGTGTGTGAGTTGTTCCGCAATGTCCGGCGTCCAGTAGAGGTGGGAATAAGAATTTAAGACGATCCGTTCATCAAGATCGGGGTGCGGCATCAAGGAATGGTGGAACACCGAGTCGAAAGCATTGTTCCCTACAGCCTTGGTGATGGTGTGCATGCCCCGTAGCGGTGAGTGGAGCGAGCTACGTGAGTGTCCAAGGAGACGGTCCTTCCGCAAATGCAACATACTTTGTCGCCCACCCGGGAAGTTATTATGTGGCACCCCAAGTTGATCATGGCGCTCGCTTGTACTTCGCATCGGGCTCTATCCAACATATCATGAACCTAGTCATGGATGTGTTGAATGCGCTCGATGAAGTACTTGCTTTGTCAACTTCGCACCGCATTTGCGCCGAATCGACCGAGCAAATTATGAAATGGCATGGCTACGTCAATGGGACATAGTGTAGCTGGAATCCCAAGCCCATTCAAAGGGGCTGGCGGTTGGACTGAACCGTGGAGAGCCCGCCATAACTATGTTGTACATAGGGGAGGCTCTCGTCCCATGTGCGTGGATGCTTTGAATTGTACATGCAATACTGCATCGTGTACAATCATTCCGTTGACGACCTCTCGTCCGGCCAACTGCTTGGGGATGGAAAGCCGTGGAATTGCGAGCTTTGTGTCCAACATTGACCGTAGGCCGGAATTCAAAATGTGCCGAGGAACCCGGCTATCCTCGATCCCAGGTGATAGACTCCGGTGGGATCCCAAAGTGCACCCATACTCGTTCAAAGAAGAGTTTAGGCGCAGCTTCGCCGTGATATTCTTCTTACGTGTGCCGCCATAATGGCCATTCGAGAATCCGTCAACGAACATGAAAACACAAACATCGCTATTCTTAGAGGGCAGGCTCAACAATGTAATCCATGGAGATGGATTCCTAAGGTCGAATAGGGGTAGGTAGTGAGCATATAGGCCTTGCTTCTTGATGGTCGCTTTGCAATGGCACAAGCAAGCAAGGTGATCCGATGTGCTTTCGACATCCTTCGAAGGTTCAGCCAATAGAAATACTGTAGTATTGCTACCGTTTTCTCGACCCCGAAATGCCCAACGACTCGACCGTAGTGTGCTTCCCATATCATCTTGGCACGCTCGCTTGAAAGAACACAAAGGTGTCCCAGTGACATAAAAGTGCATCTTGGAGGTGAAAATTTGGAACTTGCGTGCCCCCCAAGAGCTTCGGTAAGTGTGGCTGAATTCGGGTCACTTACAGAGAAGCGCCAATCGAAGTATCATGCCCACAAGAGTTAAGACGGTGGTGAGCGCCACGATCATGGCTCACGAGGCGTCCGCAACATTATTGGTGCTACCCTTCTTGTACTTGATGTTCAAATGAAACCGTTGCGTATATGTGGACCACTTCGATGGCAATCATTCCGCAACTTCCTTGTGTCCGTATGAACTATGTGGGTCGGCGTGGTCGCAGATGATTTTTTCCCAAATGTAATGCTCATTGCTGATGTGCTTGCACAATGGAATACATTTCTTTGTCATAGGTGGGATACTTGCGAACCGTTCGTACAATGTCTCATTGTGATATGCCACCGGATGTCCTCATGAGTAAGAACTAACCAAATAGCATAGTCAGAGGCATCCGTCTCGATCTCAAATGGGTGCCGCGAGTCTAGTAAGGTGAGCACTAGGCGTACCGTAGGCGATTTTTCAATTCTTTGAACGCCTTCGTTGAGGTTCTGACCAAAAGAATTTTTCTCTCGCTCCTTCCTTTGGTGACTTGACTCAAGGGCCAAGTGATATGAGAGAACCTGGAAGCATCAATCTATGGTAGAAATTAGCAAGATCCGTAAAGTTGCGAAGCTCGATATAGTGGCTCTGGCCGGCTAATCCCGAATGACTTGGGATCTTGGCCGGATCCACATGCACCCCTTTCATCAATAATGTGGCCTCGCATATTGAACTGGGTCATGCCAAACGTGCACTTCTCCAAATTGGTAACAACTGAAGAAGCCAAGTAAAGGTTTCCGGGAGGACTTGTCGAATGTGATGAAGGTGCTCTTCCCAAGTCTTGCCGCACGGGGAATGTCATCCAAGTACACCACTACTTAATGAGTTGGTGAATGGCCGCAAGATGTCATCCATCATCCTCATGAAGGTTGCGGGAGCATTTGTCAACCCAAAAGGCATGACCAGCTATTCAAAAAGGCCTTCCTTAGCTTGAAGGCAATATTCCACACATCGTAGGGTTCAATTGGTACCGGTGATACCCAGACTTCGGTGTCGATCTTACCGAAATATTTTGCACCTTGGAGTTGGTCCAAGGTCATCAATCCGTGGGATTGGGTACCTATTCCTGAATAAAGGATCTTGTCTGCTCGACAGTCAATACGTAGTCTCCACGTCCCATCCTTCTTCTACCAACATGATTGGCTCCCACAGCATGGCGGAACTCGTCGATGTGCATCTTTTCGCAATGTGCTCTTGAATCCGCCTTGGATTTCATCATTTTCGTACCGTAGCATCGATAGATCGGTCCATTGGGTAGCGATCGCACCCGGGGTCGCATCAACGGCCGCTGGACTCCGACGTCACAGAACCCCGTGGGTGAGGTGAAGATGTCCCCGTACTCCTCCACAACCTTATCCATTTGTTTTTTTTCGTGCGCAGGGGCCCCGTCTGAGGTCGTGGGTCACGCTCTCTTCGGCCCCGGGCGGATCATCGTGAAAATTAATTTCCGGTTTGGGAAATGAGCTTACTACATTGTTTTGCAAGAATAAAAGAGATAGCCGTAGGAGGTGGTACCGGTATCTTATACAACTTATTTCCCAAAGTAATAATAACAAAGACAAGGTCGAGACTCATACACTACATGACGCTTCCACAAGTATGGTTGTCCTAATAATACATCGAAACATCAATAGGATCAACGTCACATAATACCTCATCCGTGAAGGCTTCGATGCTATGGAAGGTGACACCGCCGGCTAACACGAGATCTCGTCTCTGGTGAATCCACCCGATGGTGTATGGATGTGGGTGAGCTCGTGGTCGGCAAGCCCAACCGGCCGACGGCTCCTGCTGAAATGAGGTTCTTTTGGCTCCCATCATGCCGACAATGAACTCCAGACAGAGAGCCCTTTACCCACATCCGGGAGTGGAAGAGACGTTCCTCCTCCTCCGGATCTTCCGGCTCCTCCTTCCGGGACTCGAGGGCACGCGGGGCGCGGGGTCTCCGCATCAACACCGTTTCCTTTTTCATTCCCCTTTCAGGTTTTGCATCTCGTAGTTGAGCATGCATCCGACTCGGTTTCCTCATTCGGTGCCAATAGCGACCGTTTGGCCTAACACTCACTTCGTGTTGTGAGTGGAGCTCTTATGGAACTCATAATCACTTTCCTGTGTCCTTCTTTGGTTTTCGAAAATTGTTATTTTCTTGTGGCTTTGACGGGTTGTCTTTATCCGCCATGCCTTGGCTCGTCTCTTTGTTCCGCGGTTTGGGCACTTTCCCTTGATTTTGATTCCGCCGACACAAAGTCTCTTCGCTCTTCTCGTTTACCGTCAATTGGCAAAGATACCCTGGGTGATGTCGTACTGTTGAGAGATGTTGAGGAACTCCATTTCTCCCCGAATGTATCCATGCGGTGATACTCGCAATACTTTAGCATCAAATGTTTCTTTGAATCTTTGATACCCAACTTTGTGCCTGTGGTATGGAATGTATCGTATCTGCTGCCTCATGCACATCTTGATCCCTTTGTTGTCGCCGTGGTCCATTGTATGTACTTGTTCTCATAGCTCCCCACGAATAGTAATCGTTCTCTGACGTGTCTCTGAAAGAATTCCAAGTCGGCACGAGAACGAAGAGAGGGTTATGTCCGGTCCTTGTTCTCACAAAAGAGGTTTCCTACCCCACCTCCAACATGGGGAAGCCGAGGAGTGCAAAAATAATCTCTCCCTGGGCCCTCGAAAAGTCATGAACAACGTAGAAATATCATTCTAATAGATTCAACCATCTATCTACGCGCACCGCATCTATTTGACCCTCAAATATGGGAATGTCAAAATTTATTTGTACCTTAAAAGGATTCGCAACTCCGTGAGTGGCTTACTGATGCATGCGCCGTCGGCAAGGTACTGCTGAAGGATCCGAGCAAATTATCCATCATCGCATTCCTTGTTTTTCGAGGGCCTCCTCAAGCAATATTTTGATAGGATCTCCTCGCTCCTCATCTTTCATCCCCCATGGGCGTCCGTCGAGGTTTGCGAGGCTTCATCTTGCAAAGGTTCCACCAGATCAAGTCCTTAGCTCCTTAAGTACCCCGACTGCCAGACACAAAGAAGGATCGAGAAAAGGCATCGCTCTAATACCACCGATCCGCATTTATGCGCAGGAACACAACAAAATAAACACATAACCATAAATACAGAGATGCAACGGAAATAACACTTCATTTCATTAATATCAAAGAACCGAAATTTGCTTACGTACAAAATGGAAATAAACTAGCTAGGGCATCGTAAATACTTCGAGAAGAGATGTGGCAGCTACAGCTCGAATTGGATACAATGAGGCTCGAGGGCCTATTTATTATTGAGAAACAATGGAGAACCCTAAACATCCCAAAAACCTAACCCTAGGAGATGAAGCGCCAAACTATGGGCCCCGCTTGGCAACCTGTGTTTCAACTTCCAAGGACGAATCTCACATACATTATCTCCTGCTCACGCACATGATACATCATTAGAAAGTCCCTATCCGAGGACTACATCTTTTGGGATGAATTTTATGATCAAATTCATTGGTAAAACAATACCCAAAAAAAACGTCGTTTAGGCCTCAAAACGGCTCCTAAGTTCAGACCCGAAAAACTGCTAAAAAATAGTAAGTTATGCCGAAACCGAAAACTAAAAGAGACAATGGTGGGGGCCCAAGTGAATAGGCGGTGGCCACCAATATCCACCTCCGGATCAGGTGGATCCGTTGCAAACTATTTAAATGAATTTAATGCGCTTACCAATCATTAAGTTCTTACAGGCAAACTTTGATGATGAAGCAGAGCTCGTTATTCTCAGTGGTTTACCGCTGAGAGTTGGAAATGGTTTAGTAATGGCCACGAGTAACTCCTATTTTGGATCTAGTACTTTAAAGTTTGATGATGTTGTTGGTGCTATCCTTGGCGAGTAAAATGCGTACGAAAAGCTCCGATGAGACATCGGTAACAAGCTGAGTGCGTAGTCTAGGGGAAGAAGAATGGAAAGAGGAAAGAGCTCAGATATCGCAAAGAATCAAAGGAAAGGCATCCAAGTCCAGACCAGGGATAGTGTGCCGGAATTGCGGAAAGAAAGGACACCTAAAGAAAGATCGTAGATATCGAAGGGGAAAAGAAGGAGACACACAAGAAGAAACAATCATGAAGCAAATGTGACAAAGATGTGTTACAAGATGCTTTGATTCTTCTTTCGAAAATGTTATCGATTCTTGGGTTGTAGATTCAGTGGCTCTATTCCATGCCACACTTGATAAGAAATATTTTCATGACTATGTTCAAGGATATTTTTGGACAAGTTCGTTTGGGTGATGATAAACCTCAGAAATTGTTGGAATGGGTAAAGTTCTTGTAAAACAATGTAACGGAAACCAATGGCTACTAAAGGAGGTAAGGCATGTTCCGTATCCGAAGAAAAATCTGATTTCAATAAAAGGGAAATAGGTAGTGAAGGTTGTGTGACAACTTTCACAAACATAAAACTTGGAAGGTCACCAAAGGAGCGCTCGGTAATAGCAAAAGGTGAAAAGGTTGGTACATTGTATTTATCCAATGGTATTTCTTAACTTTGTTAATGCTTTAACTTCCAAAGGAAAGCGTATGCATCATTATGACATCATAGGCTCAAACACATGAGTGAGAATCTTAATGAAGATTCTTCACTCAAGAAATTTGTTGCTGTGTTTGAAGAATGTTGATTTGGATTGCAGGAGAATTGCGTTTATGGAAAACAAAAAGAGAGTCGATTTTAGAGTTGGGAAAGAAAAGAAGAGCGAAAAATCGGAGCTTGTGCATACATATGTATGGGAACCCCGTTTCGGTATCATCTCCTGGCTCTCGTTATTATGTTACTTTTATCGATGATGCAACTAGAAAGAAACATGGATTTTATTATATTAGCAATAAATCCGATGTATTTGATACTTTCAAGAAATGGAAACGTTTGGTTGAGATCCAGAGCGAGGAAAGAAGTTGAAGTGTCTCAAATCGAGACAATGGAGGTGAATGTGCGACCAAAGGGGTTTGATGAGGTACTATTCAAAGCATGGAATTCGTAGAGAGAAGGCAGGCTCCAGAGAACACCACAAGAAAATGGTGTGTCGAGAAGGATGAACATAAAAATCATGGAGTGTGCAAGGCAGCATGAGATTGCATGCAGGAGTTGCGTTTACAATTTTGGGTAGATGTTGTAGATATTGTTGTTTATCTAATAAACGAGAGAGCCTTCAAGTTCCTTGGATGGTGGTATTCTAGAAGAAGCATGGACAGGAAAAAAGGTGGCATCTACTTTTTAAAGCCTTTTGGCTAGTGAGGCCTTTGTCCATATTAATAAAGAAAACATAACAAAGCTTCGAGGCGAAAATCAAAGAAATGTACCCATTATTGGATATGGTGCTAATGATTTGGTTATCGCTTATATGATGATGAAAATCACAAAATCATTAGGGATCGCAGATGTAATATTCAATGAAAAGGTCTCTGTATAGAGAATCGGCTTGCAGGAGAAAGAAATAGGAAAAAGAGAAGGCAAGGAATACACGGTTTACTTTCGATGAGATGTCACGAAAAACTAAAGGTGCCCGAAAATAATAATAATCAACAAACTACGCAAAGAACAACGACCACCACAATAGAAAACGAGTACCTCAAACACTCGAAAAAGGTGGTGTTAGAAGATCTACCGAGGATAAGCAGACCTCAACGATACTCTCCTTCATTATATTATTTAGTGTTGACCGATTCGGTGAACTCCGAATGTTATGAAAGAAAGCAATGCGAGGTTGAAAGCGAGGAAGAAGTGGGAGCTAGCCATGGAAGAAAGAGATGGACTCCTTAATGCATAACCAAAGCGTTGGGACTTGAGTCGAAAGCGTTGCTGCGGTGTAAAACTACATTGCGGGATAAATGGGTTTACATGTCGAAGGAAGAATATGGAGGAAAAGCGAGGTACAAAGCTAGACTTGTGGTGAAGCTCGCACGGAAGAAAGGTATTTGGATTTTCGATGAAATATTTTCTCATGTTGTTAAAATGAATTCAATCGAACTATTTTAAGTCTTGTAGCGCGAGTAAGATTTACATCTGGAGCAGGCTTAGATGTAAAAGAAAACATTTCACCATGGAGATTTGGAGGAAGAGATATACATGCGGCAACGAGTCAAGGATATGAGGTAAAATGGAAAGAAAAAATTGGTAGTGCGAGAAGATCTTGTATGGCTTAAAACGAGGCTCAGTATGTGCTGGCATTATCTAAAATTTGACAAGTTTATGCTCCTGAACAAGGTTATACTAGATGTCACCTCGATCATCGTGTTTATCCGAAAAGGAAAAATGATGGCAGCTATATTATATTGTTATTATTGTATGTAGATGACATGCTTGTTGCAGAGGTCTAACATGCGGGGAAACAAATTCTGCTCAGAAAATTGGCACTCATTTGCAATGAAGGATTTGGGAGCCGCATAAACAAATCCTCGGGTATGAGGATAACTAGAGGCAGGGAAAAATCACAAATTAACAGCTGCCTCGAATGAGATCACAT
This sequence comes from Pinus albicaulis, assembly GCA_034641835.2. NCBI lineage: Eukaryota > Viridiplantae > Streptophyta > Pinopsida > Pinales > Pinaceae > Pinus > Pinus albicaulis. The sequence continues at coordinate 38,056 of JAXQQM020065704.1, forward strand.
AGAAAAGGTGTTGAAAATATTTAATATGCAAAATGCAAAGCCAGTGAGTACACTCTTTTGCTAGCCATTTCAAACTTTAGCAAGGAGATGTGCCCGAGGCCAAGAAGAAATGGACTATATGTCTAAAGTTCCATATGCATCAGCAATTGGAAGCTTAATGTATGTCAAATGGTTTGCACAAGGCCCGATATTGCACATGCGAGGAGGTTGTAAGCGTGTGCATGAATAATCCGGAAAAGAACATTGGATGGCGACGCAGAAACGGATTCTACGGACATTTGAGAGGTACCACAAATCAAGCATTATGCTTTGGTGGTTCAAACATTGTATCTACAGGGATATGTTGATGCGGACAAGGGAGGTGACATAGAGATAAAAAGGAGGAGCACTCACGGGATATGGTATTTACCGTGGGTGGAACGGTAAGCGGTTAGCTTTGAAAAATCCAAACTATTGTTGCACTTTTCAACAACAGGATGTCGAGTATGTTCGTGCTACGGAGGCTAGATAAAGAAAATGATTTGCTACAAAGGTTTTATGGATGAATTGGGTGAAGAATCATGATATGGGCACACATCTATACGAGTGATAGCCAAAGTGCTATTCATCTTGCAAAGAACTCACAGCCATTTCATTCTCAGGACTAAACACATACATCTCAAGTACCATTTCATACGCTCGCATTGGAAGATGGAGAGTTGAAGAATCTGGAGTAAGATACACACTAGCAGAATCCTCACGGATATGCTTTAACAAAAGTTGTAACTCTGAGAAACCGAGAACGTGCTCGGCTTTCAGATTGGTCTTCAAGGATGACGATGGAGATGAGAAATAGCCGAGTGTCCAAAGGAGGAGTCATTTTCTAGCAAATGAAGCGAAAGGTGGAGCTGCTACACCGACCTCTAAGTGAGATTGTCGTGTGGAGCCCGAGTTATCTTATTTACTTTGTGAATCACGACGATTGGGACGTACACTCAAAGGGGCGGCAAACGCCGCAGTAGTGTCATCGCCGTCATGGGGGTCAACTCCGGACGTTCATTAGTGCAAACAATATGACGGTCCGAAGTTATGTTTAGATTAGGGGTGCCCTGAGAAGGCAACCCTCGCTTTTATGAGGGAATTGTATTGCGGTTGTAGTATTGTATGTGTATTCATCGGCGAGAAACAAGAGAGGGGAGACCGTGAGAGAGAACAAAAAGAGGATATTACGATTGATTTGTTGTAGGTTTTTTCTCTTCATTTTCTAATATCGGATAATAGAAAGGAAGGACTCCGGCCGTTCGAGTGGACGCTAGCAAACTCGGGTGAACCACGTATACTCCGTGTCTCTCCTGGGTTTTTATGTGTTTTGTGTGCTTGTATTTTTCCGCATATTTTATGTGTTGCATTGCTCCATAATATTTAATTTTCTAGCATAAAACTTGGAACATGTAATTCTTATATATTATTTTCGACTGAGACTCTTTGCTTTGGATCATGTAACATAATGGTTGGTGGATTGAGATATGTATATGATGGAATAAAAAGTTTGCGGATGAGGAGAAATGGAACTCGGATGAAATTATTATTTTCTCTTTCATTATTTACAACCATGTCTACTAGTAAGATAGTTTTCAAACAAGATTTGTCTCATTGCACCCAAAAGAGATTAATTATAAATTTTATTTCCATGGTATTCCTTCTAACAAGGTAGTTTTCAAACACCCCATGGTTTCAATGGCGCCCCAAAAGGGTTTTCACCAATGAGTTTAGATGAAATGTTAGCAACTTTGTAGGCGCCGAGTGACTTTAATTATATGGGTTAGGGATCAGAGTGGGTAGAGGAAATAATGGAAACAAATGAAGGAAATATATGTTGAAGTCATAATGTGGTAGTCATAAAACATACAAAAAAATATTGGACTTTGTAGGTTGACCACATAAACACGAGTGTATTGACTTTAGTATGCGCATGTGTATCTAAGCTTAAGAAATATATAGGCATCCATGACATAATGAAAATTAGGAATTCTGAAAAACTCTTCTTTAGGTATTAATGACGTGGTGGATGTGAATTGGAAATGGTACTGTAGCTTGGCTTCTCTTTTGATATTGGTCTTCATATTCATTTTCCGTAATCTCAATACATCTTCAAAAATTTGGAACTCGTTGGTGTTAGTGAAAGGGTTTAATTTGAAACACGACTGACTGGGATATTGACCACTGAGATGGAACTTTCCTCACTTAGCTTGTATTTGATCGAATCAACTCCAAAACAATTTTAAGGATTCTAGGAAGCAAAACCCATATGGTATATTTCTCTTAGAGGTGCAAAAATGTGCCAATTGAGGACAAGGGCTATCAGCATTTCTATTATGGATACAAGATCCAAAACCATTGTTACTAAAAATTGGCGCAGACTTTCTTCAAAATGAATTAATAACATTTGAATCCACTTTTATAATTTTTTAAAGAACACTGTCCCCTCGCATGAGATTTCGTGGCTACACAGAATCATTCATCCATAGACTTTAACCTTCTCGATCCTCTCAAGACCCGCAAAAACATAGAACTTTTCCTACAATAAAAGCATGAAATGATGAGGAAGGGAGGCCTCGCAGGTCTCTCTAAATCCAAGAGTACACAAAAAATGACAAGTAATGTACATAAAATAAATTCAATGAAAACTAAATCCAAGAAAAATACATATGTATTGAAAAGTGGTGGCAAGCCTATACCTCCTCGTGGTATTTTATTGAGAAAATATTCATTTTATGTCCAATTTGAGTGTGTTATAGATCAATTTGGGCACCATTCCCAATGAATTAATTAATTCGGCATCATCTCTAGGACCAATGATCAAGGGTCTATCATTCCCTATCATTTCGCTTTGCTAAATTCCCTAATACAAGAAACACAGACAAATCAAGCAAGACTTTTCATCAAGCAAAGGTTTCCATGGTTTGAAGCTTATTATATAGCATATGAGAGCTCACAAACACGGGCTCTAAGGGCCTAAGTGCATTGCATATGCGAGTAGCCCCATGCAAGGCTGCTACGCAAAGCACTTCCCGACATTCACGGGTGCGTTGGTCACATTGGGAGGCGAAATTCTCATTGTTCCGAGAATCTCCACTCGGCGAGTGCCTTCTAGAAAGAGTTCACATGTGTCAAGCTTCGGATCCAAGTGTCCATTTGACATCTAAATGAATGGAAACATGTCTTTCCTATTTTTGGAAAGTTATTGATTGCAAAACAACCTACGAGTTCATCTTTAAATTGAGCACGAGATCTAAGTGCTTGAGAAGGAAGAATTTGAGTAGAGAAATCTTTGGTGAATTTTCAATTGAGAGCTAGATTTGTGAAGGCTGTTATTGGAAATATTTATACCATGATGAGGCTTGGGAACGTTGCTAGAAGGTCACTTCAAATCAGTCACTAGGTTGTAACCTCTCCTTCTATCATCAATAGAAAAGTCGCTTATTTTTCCCTATATGCATACGTATTGGCTTTGATTTTCCATATTGTAAGATCTTAGTTGATGTATATGGTTTATGCTGCGGTTAGCTAAATATATTTAATAGATATCTATATTATTGCATCTTCTATTGTTTCGGTGTTATTTATCGCGAAGCATTCGGCTCACACACCGCTTGAATTTGCAAAGGCTGCCACTAGCACAGTAGACAAGTAAGCCTCCAATGCTCTATGTGTACCCGTTCGAGTTAGGAGAAATAGTCATATAGTCTTTCACCTATTGTTCTAGACTAGCACCTATCTGGGGAAGCGTGATTTATCCGTAATTCACAATTCATGCCCAACAAATTGGCGACTCCACTGGGGAGAATTTCTCTTACTTCTAGGGTGTTTTAGCCTCGATTTTCTTTGTTTATCCACCCGGTAGTTGTTACACATAAATATTAAAAATTTTCGAGCCTAATTTGCAAAGACAGAGTGAGTTAAACAATATTATTTTTCTTTGTATATTGTGCCCAACACACCCCTTAGATTGGACAAAGTGCTTTGCGACACTCGTCTCCCTTCCTAACTTTGTGTTGCGAGCACTGTCTCCCTTAGAGCGCAGTTTGACTCTCGAAAGTACTCAAATTCCCTTTGAATTTGACTTTGCAACTTGCTTGAGTTTTGTTTCTTTGTTGTGTTCTAAAAAGTTTGATGCTCAATTGACCAATGAATCTCTTCTTCCTCCTTTGGCTGAAAATTTGTTCAATGTTGTTTTAAAAAAGAAAGTTTTTCTTTCTCATTGACAGTTGATTTCAAATTACTTTTCTACGCGTCGCTTTAAGAATCATTTGCTTTCGAAATAGGGAAATTTTCGTAAAATCTTCATTTCCTTGATAGGAGAAATTTTTGTTGAAATCCTCATTTTTCCCTTCAAAAGAGAAATTTTTGTTTGTATTCTTCATTTCTCGAAAGTAAAAAAGCATTTGAATTATTGATCTAGTGCACCTAGTTTCTTTTCGCATTTCATAACATTAAGGAAAATGAAAAGAAAAATTTGCATTTGCATGTAGGATTACGTGTGTTTTGCAAAAGGAACATTAGGAAATCTGCATTTAGTTTTTTGAGTCATTGATTTTGTTTTTTTCCATTGATTTGTTTGCTCATGAACTATTTTCTCTCTTCCCTTAGTAGCTAGGTTCTTCATTGAAAAAGTTGAAAAGTGAAAGTTTGTTTATCATTCTTAGCTTGCATTTTAGGAATTTCATATACATCATCACGATGAACCTTTGAAAGGCAAATTTTTAAGCAAGATAAACATAAAATAAATCTCAATTTACTTAACAACGCATTGGAACCATAACGATAACATTTAGAAGGTCTAGGCTAGAGACGTGTTCGGTGTCGTAAAACATAGCGCGTTTGTCATTAACTTATGCGCGATACATTCGAGTGTGATACCTCACTCCACGTACGTAAGTATATCGTAGCTCGTCCACGTACTTTCGGGTACATCGGGCGGTGTTACGAGTGCGATAAGTGTAAGCGGTGCTCTCACTATGTGGTTTCGCATCGAGACAGCGCTAATACGAACTTGGGCCTCCACGTACCTTCGGGCATATTTGGGAGGACAAATTTTAGGTGCTATCCATCCATAGTGAACCGAGTCGTGCTGCCTTGAAATTGTGATACACCGAACACGGCATTCGGAGATTACCTACCGTACTTCTTGGTTCACTAGGAGGTATTCTGCAGTTCACAATTTCTTGGTAAACCCTTTTTCCTAGCATTACCCTTTCTTTTTTTATTTTTATTTTAGATTAAATAAATCATTAATCGTGGAATAACAAAATCCTATCCCCTGTTGTTCGCGTAGATTAACTTTAAAACCACCTTTACCACCGGAGTGCTTACGGTAGGCGAAGGTGATCACGATCTGCCAAATCAAGTACAATTCATACCTCCGGTGAAACATCATATTTTAAACCGAGAGTTAGCTCAAATTGTTTCCACACATCCTGGTTCATTTCATTTGTTGTCGAAACGGGTCTTCACATCTACCCGTGGTCACGATCCATTCAATTGCTGAAACTATACCTCCTAGACCTAACATTGTTCGATCAAAAAATTGATCCAAATGTTGTCTCTTCTTTGCGAGAAAAATTTGAATCTCGAAGTCGAACAACCGTAAGTTGTTCCTACCTTGGTCATCCCAAAAAAATTTATAGCCACCGAAACTCCTATATCACATATTCAACCGTCTACGAAATATATTTTGGGCCTCACGGTGAAGTTCTTCCTCCTGGTTTAATTGCGATTGAAGAAATACCACAAGACAATACACCTTTAACTCCAACCCATTTTTGGGGGGACCTTTACCTATACCGGTCTTTTCCTCAATCCTTTCCATCTTCTTTTGTTGATCCTATTACCATTAAATCTCCCGTCGATTTTTTGAGGGTATACATTTGGTCATACAACCATGTCAAAACCAACATCTTCGGTTGGGTCTATTGGTCCAATTACGTCAGCTCCTACCCTCGCTACTTCTTCGATGTTCATGACCTCACCGAGTCATATTTTCACGGTGGCCCTTCGGCCCCAATAGGCTACAAATCATTGTACGGCAATTTCTCTCGGTGCATCTTCACGTTCATGGTCTTTGCTAATGTCATCATCACGGTGTTTTAAGCGGTATTCCTATTGTTAGTACGGAACGACTTGATTCATTACATACATCATCGTAGGGAAATATCAAGTCGGTCCTTTTGGGTCAATTCCTTTATGTACCATATCAAGCTGGAATCCCGGCATTTAGAGAAAAATTATTTTCCAGTCTTATTATCCCTGCTTATGCGTAACCTTCGGTCACCCAATATGACAATACTCAATCACTTTTTGGTCAAAATAATGTTGACATGAATGGTTGTCAATGGCGGCCCACTCTACCTATCCAACCTCAAACGGTTATACACTCGTATCAACCGGTTCAACTTTGTTACACCCACTTCATTACCACTTGTTAATACATCTATACCCTTGCTCACGAATCAAAATATTGTACATCAACCTTATCGGGCAATTTATTCGACTCAATATCATCAAATGTTGGGCCCATAAACTCAAAATCATTTGCTTAATTTACAACAACTCTGTATCGGGGATCATTTATTCGCAGGGCAAGTGTACCATTTTATGTGATATCACAAACGCAGCAGGGCTATACGTATCAACCAAATCCAACCTATACTAATTTGGGTTATAACATTGCTTTGAGCGAGACCCCTTGGTAGCCACAAGTGCAAATGCCTCAAACTTCATTTCAACAAGTATCATATCCAATTTTTGGTCAACAAAATTCTCAAGCGTTTGCTATGCAAAACAACCCCTATCTAAGTTACACGTAGTAAATTCCATATGTTTGTGCTCAAAGACTTGTTGCCCAAGCATTTCCATCTTACCACTGGCTATGCTCAACTCCGACCTTAATCGACAATTTCCTTTTGTTGCAACATTGGAATTACCAAATTTAAGTTGGTTAACCAATGATCCTATCAATTATGCTCCTTGGTAGCAGGTGATAGCTCATAAATTACCCTCGACATTCCTAAATTAAATGGAAACCACGGAGAAGATCAAAGTCAACTCATGTCATGACTTATCATTTGTGGTTTTCATTAAATTCCTTGAATGATTATTCGTTCGAAACTACATCGTTTCTAGCATACGGGCTCACGAGTCCGTTGCTAAATGGTACATTGAGTTGCCTAGAGCTTCTTTTGACAATTTCATCGCTTTAGCTACTATTTTTTTGACCCATTTCTAGTTACCGATCGAGATACAAAGCCGGGGACGGAACTCTTGACCAATTTCAAACAGACTAATGCTACTCACATTTACGATCATATTCATGAGTGGCGTTTACGTCGACGAATGGTAAAGACATTTTTTCCCTGATCGGCTCCTTCTTGAATGGTTCATTAAGTCCTCGTTACCATCTATAATTGTGGATGTGGCTAAAGGAGGCATCGTCATAGAAGAGAAATTTATCGCTCGTGCCCAATATTTAGACTTGATTTACATTCGATGCGGCACGCTCTATGAAAAAAATCCCTAATGCTCGTGCGATCTACTTTCAATGTTCCTCCTCTAATAAAGGACTCTCATCTCTGGAGATTTCTTGATAGGCACTTCAAACACACACCACGCTACTACATCTAATCTTTCTCCTACTTCTAAAATTAATGTTGTGTCATTTGAAAAAAGGCAAAAGTGACAAGAAACCAGGAGGTAAGAAAAAGGGGAAATCAAAGAAAAATCAAACTTCTAACCCGTGAGGAAAGATCATCACGATCAACTATACGGACCACGGAAACCTCGTTATCCATGCATAATCTATAACGAGGAACACTTTGTTACTGATTGTACTCACAATGTTGAAGTCTTAAAAATCATCAAGACTTCTCATGCATCAGTTTGTGTTGACAACCCATTCCCAAATCCAGACACTAATTTGGTTGCTACGGATCCAACTCCTAGTTCCCAAGTGTTAATGTTACCCACCACAAAACCTTCACAAGATATTTGGTGTCGACGTGGAATAAATACTATAGTAGTCTAGCCACCCTTTGAGTCAACCTACTACCTCGACAATGAATCCATCTAATGAATCGGTACCACCTAATGTTATTCACGAATTGAAAAATTAAGCCAATCGAAGGGAGTAATTCATAAATCAACATATAATCCTCGAGAAAGAGTTGCACAAAATTATAATATAGTTGAAGATTTGGCTCAATACCCTTCAGCTATGTGCTGCTCTTGAGGGTATTACAAAATTTTCCCTCCCCAGAAGCAAGCTTTATTGTCGGCCATTAGTGGAATTGATCCGGGCGATTCTAATGTTGTCGTCTTTAATCATACGAGGCTATGTGCCGCAATTACCGACGAGAATTGGCATTCTCAATACAAGTAAATGTTCTCAATCACCTTGTCCATCACACTATTATTGATGAGGGAGCATCTATGTGCATTATGTCTCTAAATTGTTGGAAGTCACTTGGCTTCGTTTGCGATTATCAAAATCATCAACGATGTTGAAGGCTTTTGATGGAAGAGCATATAAACCTTGCGGGTATTATCAATAACTTTCGCATGTTGAATTAGGGGGAAAAAACGGTAAGTATTGATGTCGAAGTTGTTGACAAACCCCTTGACTATAATATTTTACTTGGAAGACCATGGGTATATGCAATGGCGCCATTGTTTCTACATATTTTAGAATGATTTCCTTTCCATGTAAAGGTACAATCACAGTCATTAATCAATTATCCTTTTTTCTCCGCTTCGCGAGTAATGCTGAAGCGCTTGCGTTTCATTCACTTACCCCTAACTAGAAATTCGAGAACATTGGTGTAGGACTCTTAAAGGATTCACTCTTATGGGAACCTTTGCATTCTTGCCCAGCCCATGACGTCGGAAGAAATTGCAAGCATAGAGACTGCTACGCATGATCTCTTCCACTCTATCTCGGCTTAAGGGAGAGTATGGGTGATTCTAATATTTCTACGTTGGATGATTTTTTTTACTACCCTGACCCTATTGAGCTAGCATAGCAATCAATCTATTTGGCTTGAGGTACAAAATCCGAAATCAGACAGTCGGCGAGAGTTTGGAGTTGATCGTTCATTAGATTTTGGTACTCCATCTAACCCATTTTCCTCAAAGTTTTTGACGAGATGAAAATATTTTGGAAGCTATGATGTCGAAAGGAGAACCATGGGAAGATTATCATCATCGTTCCCATCTTCCTAATTATGAAGAAAAAAATCTCGGTGAACTATATCACCCATCCATCAAAACTTTATTTTCAAATTTTTCTTACGATTAATGCAATTGACTGCGAGCAAAATTTATCAAATATCAAAGAAATTATTTCTATCGATATTTCGACCAAACCGACATTGTATAAAATATTCATGTCGGTGTATCTTGTTCTCCATTAGAACTTGATTCATATCGTTGCTTGATCTTACGAGGAAATTCCGGGCATAGATACTAGTATAGTTGAACACACTATTAATATGTATCCCGATGTCAAACGCGGTGTGTCAACGGCCCGTCTGTTCATCCAAAGAAAGTCTGTCGCCATCAAAGCGAGATTTGAAAAAAATTGGTGTCTTGGTTTCATTTACCCCAGATTACGCTAGCTTGAGTGGGTTTCCAATATCGTTCATGTTATGAAAAAAACAAGGAACCATTAGAGTGTGCGTCAATTATCCGGATGTCAATCGAGGCTCGTCCAAAAGACAACTATGCTACTCCCTTTATCGACGGATTATTGATGATTGTCTTGGGATGTGAAATATTTTTGTTCATGGATGGATTTTCCCGGCTACAATCAAATCAATATCCACCCAAATGACCAACATAAGACATCATTGAACTATCACAGGGCACATTCGCATATAGGAAACTTCCGTTTGGTTTAAATAATGCTCGGGAAACTTTTCGAGAGCAATGGATTATCCTTTCAACGACATCAAGCACATTTTTCAAACATATCTAGATGATTTACCAACGCATTCACGAAATCAAGCATCGATCACCCGATGCATTTGAGAGCCATTTTCTTGCTATGTCGACACTACAAGATACACCTCAATCCACACAAATGTGTGTTTTGTGTTGGTTTTGGTCGATTGCTCGGATTCATAGTCTCAAAAGAAGGAATTCGAATAGACCTAATCGAAGGTACATGCCATTATTGATTTTCTGCACCATCAAACTTACTTCAGATACGAAACTTCAAGGAAAGGCTAACTTACTGAGAAGGTTCATTCCAAAAATACGCCGAAATGGCTAAAGGATTTACTCGATTATTGAAAAATGGGGTTCCCTTCTATTGGGACCAAGTTGCACAAGCTTATTTTGATGTCGTCAAGGACCATATTTTCCGAGCATCATTAATGTATCCTCCTAATTATAAAAATGATTATTTCCTATATATCGTTGCGAGTGAAACGACCATCGCTATGGTTTTGGTCCAAGTAGAAGAAGGAATTGAACATCCAATCTATTATTTAAGTCGTAATCTCAATGATACGAAAGTTAAGTACTCGTACATGGAAAATCTTGCCTTGCGAAATTGTTCAAGGCTTTGTCCAAAGATTTCACCATTATATCCTACTCCGAAAAACAACAATAGTTTCGGATTGCAACCCCATGAATTACATCTTATCACGTCAATTGCTGGTGGGAAAATATTCAAAATGGATTTTAATTTTTTGAGGAATTTGATTTGGAATTCATCAAATCCAAGTCAAAGAAGTCTTTGGTTTTGGGACTGAGCTTCTCCGTGACCTTCCCTCCGATGAAATCGTTTGCTACTACGTCGGAACCATCTATTCCGGATGAGTCTCTCGTTTTCGATCGGATCATCTAATCCTTGGTATGGGGATTTCATCATTCATCTCCAAACCCAAACTTTTTGACCTAATACCTCTCGCTTTGATCCACGACGTATTCAATACCATGCCAAATATTATCGATCGTCGATGATACACTTTATCTTCATGGTGTCGATACCATTTTAAGAAGGTGTCTCACTCATGAGGAGGTCGAAAAAAGTGTTAAATGATTTTCATGCTAGGGCTTGTGGTGGAAATTTATCACGTATATGCTACCGCGCAAAAGATACTCCGCATGCTTGGTTACTTTTGGCCTACTCTTTTTCGAGATTGCATCCTCGTAATCGAGAAGTTGTCATGCATGCCGGATTTTTTTATAGTAAAATACATAAACCACCGGTGCGAATGCATCATGTTGTCTCTGTTTGGACCATTTATGAAATGGGGGTATTGAATTCATGACCTCGTAACCCTCCTTCTTCCGGGGGGCATGGTTATATTATTATTGCGGTCGACTATTTTACCAAATGGGCCGAGCGATGCCTACATTTAATAACACAAGACAAATAAATCTGCATTGTTTTTCTTCAACCACATTATTTCACGAGTTTGGGGTCCCAAAGGCTATAGTTACGAATCATGGGAAGCATTTTCACAACCATATGATGTCCGAATTGAGTCGCAAGTTAGGATTGTCACATGATAATTCTACTCCTTATTATCCATAATCAAATGGACAAGTTGAGGCTATTAAAAAAAATTATTAAACGAATGCTTCAATGAATGATAAGAGTTCGTAAAAGGCCCGACACTTGATCCTCTGTACTTTTCTTTGTGGGAGTAACGAACCTCGGTAAGAAACGAAACCGGATTTACTCCTTTTCAATTGGTCTATGGTCTAGAAGCTATCTTACCAATCCAATGTGAAATATCATCGTTAAAACTCGCGATAGACTTGTTACCCGACACCTCGGAAGAATAAGCGTGTCCCCTTAACCTCATCCATCTAGATGAAATGTGCCATGAAGCCCAATTGGCCAACAAAGCACATAAGAGACGTATAAAAGCGCAACATGAAAAAAAATGTCCAACCTTGCATCTACTTAGAGGGTGACTTGGTCCTTCTTTACAATCAAGAAGGCGATGTAATAGGTACAGGGGAAATTAGAACCATTATGGCATGGCCCCTATATTGTCAAAAGAGTTCTTTCTAAGGGTTCCTATGAGTTAGTTGATTACAATGGGATTCCATTGGCACAACCTAGAAAATGGGTTGTATTTGAAACATTACCATGCTTAATCATGAGGGTAGTAATTTTTTGTATTATATTGTTTATATGTTGTTGATTTGAATTCACTAAATTTTTTCTTGACCTTAATAATCCGCTTTACATTTCATCGCGAGATGATCTGAGTCTTCGGAACCATTTTTTTGGATATGTTGATGGTGCTAGTCGTAGTATGCGGAATCTATCCTCTACGGCGTGGGCCATTTTTTCTCCGAACGGTGAGTTAGTGAGTTTTCAAAGGGATTTGTATCGGTAGATCGACAAACAATATCGTTGAGTATAGCTTGTTGATCGAACTTCTCTCCGATGCCATTTCATTTGGTATTAACCACATAATCATAAGGTTAGACTCACAACTTATGGTATTACAACTTACTAGTATTTATCTTGTTAGAAATCCAACACTTCTTAGATTGTTCCTAAGAGTTCGACTTTTGGAGAGACATTTTGATTTCATTCAATATCAACATATTTCCCGGAAATTTGAACACTTTAAGCTGATTCATTAGCTAATCAAGTTTTAGACATACATTTGCGACATAGGTAAAGAAAACATTCACATCATTGAATAGGATTACGCATTGAACATAGGAAAAACTCTAAAATCATATAGAAAGATAGTTATAGGTTTTTACAAAATTTGTGTCCAAGACACATTGGTCATACGACCTCAAAATGTATGCAAAATGTCACAAGTAAACTATTTGTGCTCATGGTAACATGCTATAGATCTAGCAATCCTACGGAGCAAGCTGCATCCAACGGTTAGGAACCCCAATAGTGTACCATGGCAGTTGCATGGGAAGCTCTTCGATCGACAATCTAGAATCCCAAAGGTCAACCCCTCTATGTGATGTTGAAGCTTGGCCGAGTCTCAACCATATCAAGGTCTGAAGGAGCTGCTCTCTCGACAGCACCCTCTCTGCTGGTGCATCTACTTCACGCTGCGGTTCCTCTTTTTCGGTTGAACACGACCAATATCTATATTACATCAAACATTTATTTTAGTCTTGGAAAGAAATAAAAACACAAAAAACATTATATAAACCTTAGAAAAATTTAAAAAAACATGGTCAAATAATTCTTACCTATTGCACCCCACTGAGCGCCTTCGGTAATACTAGATCTAGATCTCCTCGGGAAGTCAACACTTGCGTATGCATACTCATCGATGGTGATGATATATCGCCGGAACCGGGAAAAGAATGCGATGGGAGAATACAATAGTCGATTGGTCGCATGATGACCCATGAGTTCGCCCATCTCTACATTTGAGGATCTCTAGGACTAGATATATCCAATGTTACATGTTGTGGTTGCATCAATGGAATCTGTTCCAAAGAGAAGGAGATAAGGATTGAACCATAACTGAAATTTTTATTCCTTTCTTCTTCTTCTTTATTCGATTGTTCCTTTATACGAGATAGAACAACTTCAAACCAGATTGAAAACTTGTTGGCTCTAAGCACTCTAGCGCATACTACATATACGATCTATTCACTACATGTAGTGTAACGGTGCCCAGACAAGTTTAGCGATCGTAAAAAGGATGGTTCTCAAATGAAAATCCTTGACATCTTGGATGTTTATTTTTCCATCTTTGCTAGGTTCTACCCCCTGGATAGCAATCGCGCATAACATAATCCCTCACTATCTCTCCTCCAACGGTAGGCCATCGTGAGAGAAATGGGAAAACCTCTCCTCGACAAACTTGTGAGAAAACACACATCCTCAATTGTTATGGGAACCACCTTGTTATTAATTTGAAATGCCTCTATCATCGAGATCACATGCTCGAACTAAGAACTCTAAGAGTTCTATTTGTTGCCTCATTCCCGACAATTTTTAAGTACTTACGTAGCCCACAATCTCTTAGGGCTCTTACGGTACCCGAATTATTCAAGGCAATCATATCTTGTTCTTCATGTTCTCTTTCCCTCCATGTAATCGTCATTATAATCCAATGGAAACTTGAAAATCAACCATAAGATCCATTAGATTCCATTCATTGCAAAAAAAACTAAGAAAATTTTGAGCACAACATGAAAACCAAAAAACTTGAGCTACGCCCAACGCACTCCTTGGGGGACTGAGACAGATGAATTGCACATGTAAGTGCCCTTCACTATACTTGTTATGCAACGTAGGTTTTGACATTCGGGGGGTGAGTTGCCCTCATTTTGAGCATGATTTACCCTAGGGGCCTCAAAACCCTAAAAAAATTGTAAAGAATGGAAATGAAATGAATACCAAAGGGAAGAGGAGGTTCATGGCACTAACCTGGATCGCGGCGATAAAATCCATCCACGAAACGATCCCAATCAATGACTCGAAGTTCGAGGGAAAAAATCGGGTTCGAGCTCCAAAATGCAAATGGTAACAATGGAATGGTAAAAATGAATAGTGAAACTACTTTTTATAGTCATTTAATTGTTTGCAAGTTAAATTTATTGTTATGAATATAGTTTTATTATGTTTTTATCATGAAAGCAAGTATTTTTAATCCATTTAATGTTGTTCCGAATAGGAACTACATCGATGAAACAGATTAGTCATGCGGATCTATTCAAAGAATGACTTGACCACAAAGCATACTTTTTCTCCTTATTTTTCGAGCTTTGCTAAAAACGAAAAAAGGATTTGAAGTGCACTTTTATCTCTTTTTTCGAGCTTCGATAACGACGAAAAAGGAACCCCTAGAGTCTTCTTTTAGCTCTTTTCGGACTCAGATAATGTGAAAATATTGCCGAGCACTTGTCTTTTTCGAGCTCGTTAAATTAAATGAATTGATATCTACTCGGTATAAGTTTAACCCTTTTACGAGCAGAGATAGATTATTTACAAAAAAAGGAATACCTTGATTAAACATGACCAAAGAGGTTCTCTCGAGATATTATTTTACACTCTTTCGAATACGAGTGACAAATTTACAAAAAGGTACTTTTTGAGTTCTCTTTCAGTCCTCTTTTTTCGGACTCTCTAAATATGAAAAAGGATCGGGTTATCAACTGTCGTTAAGCTCGTTAAAACATAAAATAGCAACGGGCTTGTCAATCATGGCAAGAATCGAGTTTCATTCATCACTAGACTCATTAAATTATTAAATAGCGATACTTTATTCGCCCGAAGGGTTGAATTATAGATCAAGCAATGTTATCCTCCTCAAGCTTGTTAAAAAAATAAAGAGGTACTCGGTCGACAAATGGTGGGGGAAAATTTGGGAAAAGTAAGCAAAGTTTCTTTTTGGTAGCAAGTCATTCTTGAACATGACATTTCTTTCACTCCATGTCCATGGCTGTTTCGGTTGGGTAATCATCTTGACGGTTCATTCACACCTATGGTTCATCATACCTTCACTTTGGTTTTGGGTCAATGCTTGCAAACTCATCACGAGTGTCGCCGATATGTTCAAGAGAAGTCATCCGGTGATTAAAAAACTCATCCATACTGCAATACTCATAAACCTTCATTTTCATGATCGTCATCCCTGAAAATTGCTATATCAAGTCATACCCTTGTCTATGAAATCAATAACTCCTGTTTTTTCAATAAGGTGACTTCACGTCGACGACAATATCCGGGAATTTCACTTAGAAACATCGGATTCCGATACCATGAGGCTTGTTACGGCATCGACAAGATCCTCACTTCCGGACTTTTGACCAAAAGATTTTGTTTGTTGTTCGACATCAAATCATCTATTCATGCCTTACGAAATGTATTGCAATTCCTTGAGGACCATTGACATTAATGGCGGTTCTCTCACATTTGTTAAAAACTCACGTTATTGGTTGGTAATAAAATGATGTCTTTCCATGTTTGACTACAAATCATATATTTGCATGGCTAGACTTGTACCCGAATGATCGAGTGAACGAGATAAGAAGAACCTAGATACGGGATTCATCCATCGGGCTGCGATTTCAGAATTTTTTGTACACATCATACGTACGGTGACCTTACATACAGATTGTCATCCAAACATGGGCTTATATCTGTAGGCATGTACGCATCTTGGCAACATTCCAATGAAGACGACTTTCTGAATTATGTACATGTTATTAGATTGTTTTATGTGCTTGAACATGGGAATGCCTACCCTCGGAAATTATGATCAAAAGAGGATATATCATGATTTAATGTATTGCAATATTGATGCGGTGACTACTCCGCTTTGTTTCTAGACTCATCACGAGTGTAAAGCATCTCAATCAAATGTTCTTATTATTTGGATCTCATGCTTTAGGGGAATTGTTATAGGTCAATTTAGGTACTATTCCCAATGACACAGTTAGCGAGCATCATCTCCGGGACCAATGATCAAGGGTCTTCATTCCCTATTATTTTATTTTCTACATGCCCTAAGACAAGAAACAAGACAAATCAAGCAAGACTTTCATCAAGCAAAGGTTTCCATGGTTTGAAGCTTATTATATAGCATATGAGAGCTCACCAACGCAGGGCTCTAAGGGGCCTAAGTGCGTTTCATATGCGGGTAGCCCCATGAAAGGCTGCTCTGCAAAGCACTTCCCAACATTCACGGGTGCGTTGGTCACATTGGGAGTGAAATTCTCATTGTTCCGGAATCTCCACTTGGCCGGTGCCTTCTAGAAGAGTTCACATGTGTCAAGCTTCGGATCAAGTGTCTATTTTTACATCTACATGAATGGAAACTGTCTTGCCTATTTTTGGAAATTTATTGATTGCAAAACAACCTACGAGTTCATCTATAAATTGAGCACATATCTAAGTGCTTGAGAAGGAATAATTTGAGTAGAGAAATGCTTTGGAGAATTTTCAATTGAGAGCTAGATTTGCAAAGGCTATGCTTGGGGAGAGATTTATATTGTGATGAGGCTTGGGAAAGTTGTTGGAAGGTCACTTCAAATTAGTCACTAGGTTGTAACCTCTCCTTCTATCATCAATAAAGAGTATCGCTTATTTTTTCCTTATATGCATACTGTATGGGCTTTGATTTTCCATATTGTAATATCTTAGTTGATGTATATGGTTTATGATTTACTGATTTAGCTAACTAGCTTGAATATATATCTATATTATTGCATCTTCGTTGTTTCGGTGTTCTTTCTTGCGGGAAGCATTTAGCTCACACACCGCTTGAATTTGAAGGTTGCAATGAAAGTGACAAAAGGAGCCATTTGGAAGCGGCGAACAAGTAAGCCTCCAATCCTCTTTGTGTATCTCGTTCTAAGTTAGGAGAAATAGTTGTATAGTCTTTCACTGTTGTTCTAGACTAGCACTGTCTAGGGAAGCGTGATTTATCCGTAATTCACAATTACGGCCCAACGAGTGATTCAAAATTAGCTTGATTAAAGAGAGGATTCGAAGGGTTATATCGGTTATAAAAAAATAAAAAAATTAATTCCATAAATTGATATATCAAATTTTTATAGGACAACCTACTTGTTAGACCGACATTTAATATTTCGAACTGATATTTTTTGTTTGAAACTATAAAAATGTAGAATGAAAAAAACTAGCTTAAATGGTGGTAGATCTGCGAGAAGAGATGTGATGGATATGTGCCTTTACTAGAGTGAGTTACAATGAGGCCAAAAGGCCTTTTTAATATCAGAAACAATTAGGAAACCCTACACATCCAAAAAAACTTTTCCTAGGAGATGAAATGTCAAAAGGCTTGTGGGATCCACTAGGGTTAGTTGGTACATCAACTTCCTAGGGTCATAAATTTTTCATACGATATGCATTTAACGTCCTCGGTATCCCATTGGAAAGTTCTATCCAAGAATTGTAAATTTCTATTGGCCTAGGCGTTGTCTATAGCTACAACCTAAGGCTCTGCCATGTCAAAAAACATCATTTAGGGCCTCAAAATGGACACCGGAAATTAAGGACTTGAAAATTTGTAGAAAAAAATCCCAAGATGGAGAATCATGCTTTGACCCGGTGGGGTAGGTGGATGACGGGTTGGTGGATGACCACCGATATCCGCTTGGATCAATGTAATTTTTCTAATATTTAATCATAAACTTACTTAAAATAAAAAAAATAAATGCATTGGAAAATATGTAGCCTAATCCCACATTAAACATTAAAATGGTTTTAATACAAGGTTATGAACAAGTGGTAAATGATTAGAAGTCAATGAAAATGATGTGAAATAATAGTAATTTTTAGGACTCAACAATGTTCATGCATGCTCTTCAAATATCCAATTTCCTATGATGAGAAAAAATGGTACAACAATTGAGACCATGCTAATTCAAGAAATTCCTACCTTTTTTGAGAGAGTAATACTCAGCTGAGTAATAAGGATGACATCTTTTTGCATGATCCTCACCTAAACTTCATGAGTTACTAAATGCATTCCCTCACAACAATATGCAACCTCCATGTAAAAGTATCATGAACATTTCAACTCAAAACGTGAATATTAAGTTTCAATCAATGGAAAAGAAATGTTATTTCTCCTCTCATTGTGATCTTGTGTATATATTCTTAAAAAGGCCCCCCATTACACATGTGTGAACTAATTATAAAGCATGTTCCATATTCATGCACAAATCAAAATAAAAATCAATACATTAAATAAACCCATAATCATAAATTAAAAACATATGATTAATTGCATGCCAAATCATATCATCTTGATTCAATCCAAATTTCATAGGATATATCATGCAATTCCACATCAATAAGTACCTGTGTATTCTTTGTCATAATTGAAAAACCATTAATAGCTATAATATATATATATATATATAATGTTTCAAGACCATATAAATCAATACCATTAATTATACAATTTGTCCATTGTTATTTATCATATAAACCTTAAAACAAAAATTCATTTCAAAATACAAAAATGTCAGCTAAAATAATAATAAAATAAAATTTCATCACTCATATATCAATAAATAAAACCATTTTATAATAAAAATACTCTTAAATTCTATGATATCATTAATCAAACTAGTCAAAGCAAAGGAAACCAATACATCCTTAATCGAAAATTAATCTCTTAATTGAAACATTGTTTTAA
The DNA here is from genome assembly GCA_034641835.2 of Pinus albicaulis. Lineage (NCBI taxonomy): Eukaryota > Viridiplantae > Streptophyta > Pinopsida > Pinales > Pinaceae > Pinus > Pinus albicaulis. Next base: position 57,216 of record JAXQQM020065704.1, read on the forward strand.
TCTCTTAATTGAAACATTGTTTCAATCTCTCGATTTCTATTATTTTTTTCAATGTTATATATTTCAAAACAAGACCTTTTCATATGCTGATTAGACTCTTAAACCCGTGTTGTTCCAAACTCTTAAATAACAATTAACACTGTACATTTTACTTTTACCTTACCATAAGGTACCATACATATTTATGATTTCACTATTATTATTATGAAAATACAAAAACGCATATTTAAGATTTCACTAATATTGTTATGAAAATCATACAAAAAATCTCATTAGTGCCTCTTTAACTTTCTACAGAGCATCAACCGAGGGCAGGTTGCTTATGTAAATTAAATATTCACTTATGTCTAACCTTTGAAAATAGATTTTAAGTATCCAACTAATTATTTTATTTCATAATTATAAGAGAGATAATTACGATGCAAATGTAATTATCAATTAGTACAAATATGTGGTTTTATGGGGTTCCCACATAATATTTTATTTTACAAATAGTAATCACATTAACCACTTAATTCAGAGATGCAAACACATTTCTCAATATAATATAGACAATTTTTACATTCATTACTTTTATCACATTTTTCAACATTTTCTTTTTATACTGAGTTTTATTTTTCTTTTATTTTTTTTAAAGGAATACGATGGATTAGTGTGATAAGGCTATAAAGATAGGCACCCCCCTTAAAGTGAGACCCTCATCATGAATGTGTTTTGGATGTCTCAATCTTTACTATGACATAAGTTATTGGTATATGTAGCTTGTGAGCTATTGAATATACTTGTGGTGTTACAATGGAAGCCAAAATATTTGTTGAGAAATATAGGGCATCAAAGCTAAGTGATTTCTCTTCTATTAGTAGCTGATTGTGAGTACTTTTTACTTCTTTAGATTATGATCTTCTTTTATCTTAGGTTATTAGTGTTCTTCTTCATCAAACAACCACCAATACATAAACCGGAGAGACACAAAATATAGTCTATCATCTAGGGCCAAAACCCCTCATGCTTTGAGAGGAAAACCCAAACAAATTCTTCTTCTTATGGCGATTCTAATTGACGAATACCAAGAATATGTCCCAAAATAGGCCCAAATAATTTTGTTTTTTGTTCTTTCTTTATGCTCTTCCTTTGCTATGATATATGACTCCTTGATGCTAAATCGAACTTTTGTGATTTCTTGAGTGTGTCTTTTGAGGGAGGCAGAATCTTCCTTTATATAGATGTTGTAGGGATTCCAAAATAGGTTGACATCTCTTGGAAGGCCAACTTGAAGAAGTTTCTAGGATGACTTGACTTGTGGTTTGTATCCTCAATCTTGGAGGGGTTTCCTTTACAATTTAAAATCATATTGAATCAAATAAATATGTGACATACTTGAGGAAGGGTCCTTCATACATGACATATAATCAATTTTACTTTTATGACTAGATGACTCAATCCTAAAGGCTCGCAATAGGAGCCATCTCTAAAATAAAATGTCTTTCTCATGAAATCTTCGAACCTAGTTACTTTTCAACACTCCCTCTTAACTAGGGAGGTATTCATAATGGTACTTGGTCATTCGCAATCGAAGAATTTATCATAAGAAGAATCAGATTGGTAACCCATCTGTATAGCATCATATCAACAAGCATTGTCACATAGAAAGGCCTTGACTAACAACTCTATTTTTCCATGAGATCTTAGCACAATGCTAATGAGACCAATGATGTATAGACACCCTCATCATTATGTCTCTCGAACATACCTCACCGGGTTCTCGGGGTGTGTTCCACTAGGAATATTCTTGTCTTGAATTCCTAGTCCTCAATGACTTTGCTCTTATCTTGGATGCCCTAATACATCCCCAAAGAGAATCATATGCCGGATTCTTACAAAATCCTCCATTTTTTTCTTCCCAAGTGAAGACAAGAATGATGTGTCTATCTCTCGGTCTTAATTAAGGAGGAAACATATATTCCAGTAAAGGAATGCACTCATTCCTATGGAAGGAATGTACCTAGCTCCCTTTTGGCTTAGGAATTTCCAACTTTCTTCCAAGTAAGAAACATGTTTCTAGTCTCCCTATTAATTAGGGACCTATAAGAGCTCCTCGGGTGGAGATTATGGGACAACCAATTTCTTGAAGCACTCCTCCTCATGACTTCATGAACTTATTTGTGTTATCTAGGAGTCTTCATGTTTGGGACTTCTACATAGAGCGCAGACCATCCACCACTTTCATTCATCGATCGACCATGTGATCATCAAAAATTGATCAATTATTCCATATCTGGTTTTTTCTTTATGCCATTTTTATTTCTCCATTTCATGCTTACTTCGAGGATATTTCATCCTACTACATGTGCATTGATGGTGGAAGACATCCATGGATCTTCCCTTGGCAGCCATGCATAAACCCATCAAGATATTCAAAAATAAAGGAATGAACATTAAAATCAAGATTACCTTTGTGATGGTCTTTCATCATGACATCTACAAGTTCGCATTAACATCCTGCATACATATCGACATATCTCCCATAAATATATATTATCAAGGGTCTCTTTTTTTCCCTAGAGTCTTCATATCTTCCACTGAGAGATATCCTAGTCAAATATTCTTGGTCTATCGGATGTTATTTTCCTTTACCATGGTTGCATATTCCATGATCTATTCCCTTCTTCACACAATTCATTCTAGGAGCTTACAATAAGAGTTCCTCAATTGTATTCAACCACCTCATACTTCATATGAGGACATATTATGTTGATTTCATCTAGTGAATGTGTGACCCAAGCATTCCCACATTCCTTTGAGTGGAGGAGATACTTTATTTTGATCATGCTCTCAAAATAGATCATTGATCCATGTTACACGCAACTATATGACATGACTTCCACAATATCAAATGTAAGAATACATACCTCATTTTTCATATGGGCCATCCATACTTCCTACAACAACTTCCTTGATTGAAAGAGCTTCAATCCCTTGAACTACTTAACTTTTTTTTCATCATACCCTCATCCCATGAATTTCGCAAGATTTGAATTATTTATGAAACACTTTCTTTTCCTCATGATCGGTGAACCTTTCAATGAAGATTCCATCGAGATAATGTTGAGGATCTAAAGTATCCCATTAGTTGATGTTTCCTTTTGACAAATGTATGATTAACTTTGTACTAGCTGACCTTGCCACTTATTTTCCCAACGAGATTCCCAAGAGTTATATCCTTGACTTCTATCTTTCATGATTTTCTATGATGATGTCCCGAGCTCTTAATTTAAATGATTTTATGATGCTTGATGCATCCCATTTAGTGAATCATGATAGCCATATATTACAAAAAAATACTTAGTAATTTGAAAATAACTTAGGTGAGGAATAATATCTCGGTAATAGTAGAGATATTTTACTTCCTCTATCTTGGATTTATATTCTTTTAGCTTCCTCTACTTCCTCGGTGATATGATCTTCTTCTCTTATTCTTTTGTTGTCCTACTTGAACTTAGGACAATATATTTTGTAGTTCCCATATTCTTGACACCCATATCATTGGATCTTAGCCATGTTATTCTTATTTTTACGAGGACCAAACCTTCCAAATTATCCCTTTCTTCTAGTCATTGCAACATAAGCTTGATTTTTTTCACTTGTTCCCACATGAGATTTTGGCTTTAGTATAGATTCCCCAATATTGCATAGTGACCATAGATCCTGGAATGGAGTAGCTTATTTATTCCCATAAATACATGAATTAAAGTTACCCCATTCCTCTGGTAATGCATTTAATACCATTGTAGTCATTTCAACATCGGACATGACTTCTCCCGATTCTTTTAGTTGATCCTGGATCTCATATATCCTCATAAAGTATGAGTTTATTCCATCTTCCTTATACATCTTCAGCTTGTAGAGTTATGTCCTTAATGAGATGACTTCTCTAGCAATGCTTGTGGAATACAACCTTAACGAGTTTTTCATACATTACTTTTGAAGTTGTGAGCTTAGATACATATGGGATGAGGGGATCCTTGATGGATTCTATGAGAATCCTTTGATCCCTAACTTTCCCTTTCATATACTTTGCAAGAGCTTGAGCATAGTCCTCTCCTAGTTTTGTGATAGATCCTTTGATATGATCCATGACCTCATTTCAATGAGATTTAGGTATGTCCTTTTCTTTCATGCGAGATAGTTTGAAGCCCCAACGAATTTGTTGCTCTCCTTTCTAAAAGACATTTTGATAGATTCGAGATAAGGTCATATACTTATCTGATAGGATGCTCCTTTCTCCATGTTGCTTCCTTAATAGAGGATAACAAACTTCTCCTTGATGAAGGTATTTTTCTTCAAGAATGACCCTTGATCCCAAAGAGAGTTAGATGACACTGCCTTTTGATCTAACTTCCTTTGGATGAATAGTCTTCAAAACACTTAATCTTGAGTAGATTTAGGGTTTTGGCCTTCTTTCTTGATGATGATTTTAATACTTCTTTGTAGACTTCTTAACTTCGAGATGATTTTGATTCCTTACTTGATATTTGATCTATGAGGGTCCCCCTGATAATATGCCCTTCCTTGACTTAGCCACCTTAGCTATAATATCCCCCAAATTAGCGATCGGCTAATTGGGATATTAATTTCGATAAATTTTTTCTTTTTCCTAAGTTTTACAAGAAATAAATGGGTGAGGGAACCCATGAATAAAACATTATATTAGAAGCACTTTCCTAAATTCACTTGAGCACATATTTGCTTGGTCGGCATGGGGCCCCGGGGAGGCGTGCGGTGGCGGCATGAAGGAAGAGGCGGCGAGTGCGGCATGGGCCAATGACGAGCGCAATGAGAGAGGGACAGCGTGGGCCAAGAGAGACAATGCAATTTTTTTGGGACCCGAGATGAGAGCAAGGCTCTCCAAGCATAAAAAATTGGAAGATGATCCTCATTCTCGAATTCTATTATGTATCTCTGATTTCTATCTTTTGACATTGAGCACGCTTTTCTTTGTTGAGCGAAGTATATAAGTGTTGTTCGACACACGGGTTGTTTCCGAGCGGAAATCCTAACCTCATCCTTGGGGGGACTTCGAGTGCCTATTCGGGAGAGGTTACCTTGAATTGCATTACCACTATGCGGCATTTGGCCAAGCTTCGGTCTTCTTCTACAAGCAATCTATTCCGGATCTAAGTTGGGTTGCGGTGTTGTAGTAGTGGAGGGTTGTAAAACCCCATTTCTAAGCTTGTTTTCCATTGGATGGTTCATCCTTTCATCCGGGAGGATTGTGAGTAAGTCCTTGGTGCATCATTTCCATATTTAGTAGGAGGCCAAGTAGCTACCCTCGGCTACTGATGCGGTTTCCCTCAAGAATTTGTGTTATTTTAGAAAGCGATTGCGGTAGTAAGTTTATTTCCCTAGTTGGAGGAGTTTTGTTTCCTTTGAGGGGATCAGCCCTTCATTTAGGAGATCTATTGGAGAAGGATCAACCATTTCATATTTTATATCAGCCACCTCCTACCGAGTGATTCGAGTTGTAGTGAATATTCATCCCTAGGGCTAAATGCTGCTATTTTTTGTATAGTGTGTATTTACGGAAACCTTTTCTAGGTTGTCCTGGAAATTTGTTTGGAGCATAGATCTATTGTCCTAACTCTTTTGGAGAATTGTAGTAGCAAAAATATATTTTTTCTATATTTCAGCTCTTACTCTCTCAATGACAACTTATTTTTTGACATTCCAACTTATATTGTATTAGCGGCATTTTAGATCTAGGTGTATGATTTCATGGGAGGCTTGTTTTCCAAACTTGAGTGATCTTTTCCTCAAAGTATTTGTACCTATTTTTTTTGTTATAATTATAATGGAATGGATATATTGTTGTCTCATGTATTGATCTATGGATATTTCTTCATATTTCCGAGTTTTATGTCTTGTATTGATGCTCTCCCAATTTTGGGATATTACGGTGGTATCGAGAGAATGATCTTTGGCTCGGCTTGTGGACATTAATGACAACATATGAAGAGAAAATAGTAGGGATATACAATGGAGGGATTAAGTTTTTGCCTCATATTTATTTAGAGCTATGAAGGATCTCTCCAAAGAGATCAATGAAACAAGAAGAGAAAGGCAAAGAGAAACCTCAATAAGGTTTCAAGGTGAAGAAGGTCCCAGTACTTCTTATCAGTGGCAAAGAAGACTGAAGAATCATAGATCTACTATTCCCACTTTAGAGGTGAAGAAAGAATAAATATGGAACCTGAGACTCATGAGACTCTCGGTTTATATCTTGAAGAGTACCAAGCACAGTCTAGAGAATTTAAGGAGAATATAACTCTCCAACAATTCTTCAAACTCAAAGAAGAAATAAGATCTTATAGTAGCAATAGAAGAAAGAGGCACAATAGATTCTATTTTCCTACATTTTACGGATCTTCCTCAAGCACTGTAAGGGCTTGCAGGAAAGAGTTAGATGCATTCTTCAGGCTACAACTTGTAGCTGAGAGAGAGCTTGTTCAAATTGCAGCACTTCATCTTCAATGTGAAGCCAATGATTAGTGGTTTGGTCACATGGAGCATGCAAAGGTGACCAAATATTCAAATTTCTTTCACAAGTTGAGAATTAAGTTTGATATGAGAAAACCATAGATATATCACAAAGAGACATTTCCTAAGGAAACAAAGGAGGATGTCATTCTTGTCACTCTGGACAAAGAGTTGCTACATTTACCACCAACTGTAGAAGTACTTATATCCGGAGGAGAGACACTTGCATCTTTGCAAGATAGTCTTAAGCTCTTGACACATAGAGTCCCATGCAGGATTCAAGATATGCATGAGGAAGAGTAGGTAGATTCCAGTGCTGGTACATTGATAGAATAGAATCCATCACTCTTACCAGCAGTTGGAGAGACCATTTTCCTGGTTGGAGGAACTCTTGTGGTCTTGCAAGAGGTTCCCACACATCAGTTGATCCAAGGTATGCATCCACTTTCATCTCATATTGTCTCAGTACCTCTTATTGAAACTTATGGGAACATGCCATCGAGGCTATTGCATGGCCAAGGATTAGAACAACATGTTGATTTGAAGCAACAACATATCACTATGCAGAGGACCCTTGATCTGATCAAGGAGGAGATTAAAAGCTATCCCAGTTTGTTATTGAAGAACTACGTTCAACCCTTTGAGTTGAAATGTGAAGTTTCAGTAGATGGGATGAGTATTATCCTATGTACAATGGTTGGCTATGAGTTCAGCATTGTGCCTTGCTTTGAGACAACACATGTATTACCTTGCAGAGCTACAATGTTGTTAGTGAGCAGCAATGAGAAGAAGAGGACACATTCGTTATGGGAGCAATCAAATGGAAGCTTCATTCATGAAGTAATGGAGGAGAAGATGATAGATTGTAGACATCTTGAGATGGAAAATATTTTCCCCTTTCAAGATGAATCTTTCTCAAATAGCATCTCATAGCTCAAAGATAAACTTCTACCTACAGTAGATCCAGAACCTTAATAGTTTTGGAGGGTCGTTGATGAGAAGAGGATCTCATGGAGAGACCTCAATGGTGGTGCACTTCAACATCTCATGGAGTGGAAAGCCATTCATTTGGAGGATGATTTGTGCAGTGAAGGTACGGACAAATCAGTCCACTCACATATACAGCCTGCTTTAGGCCTAGATGTTTCATTATATGGAGGCATTCCACCAAGGAGACCCCCTGATTGGAAGCTGATAAAAGATTTCTCTCAACCTGGTGCATCATTGATAGTCTTGGCTAAGGAAGGATCCTTGGTAGGAGCTAGCACAGCGTAGAGAACCTTTGCTGGGTTCAAAGGAAGGACGAGAAATTTTCTAATATGGACATTGCCATCTCCCACTCATCTATTTGCATTGAAAGATAATGAGGATTCAAAAATGTGTGATAGCGCAAGCATGGTTTCAAAGGTCTACTCCATAGCCTTAGAGAAGAAAATGATACTTCCACACATGAGGAATATTTCTAAATATGACAAGAGGTTATTAAAACTCTTGCATGCATTGGCCAAACTATGGAAGTTTTGGATGGTAAATACCTTCCAAGAGGAGGTTGACCTCCATGTACTTCAGTATTATCTTGGGCAAGATCAGCTGCAAGGGAGGCAACAAAGGTGGGGTAATAGTACTCCAACATGTGACATTGGCATTGAGCATGTCAAAGAGGAGAGCTATGATGTGACAAGTGCATCAATTAAAACGCCAACAACTCTGTCATTGTTGGGAAGCCTAGATCAATATTGGGAGTCCCAACTATTGGTAGAATATTCCAAGGACCTTTTCACATGTAAGATTCTTGATGGAGAAGTGATAAATGGGATCTATAGAGTGGTTGATGGAGTCGTTTATTTCCATGATCAAATTTACTTGCCTAAGGACTCCAAGCTCAAGGAGGATATTCTACATGCAACATATGAGGCACTCTTTTTAGGACATGTAGACTTCATTGAGTCTTATCATACCATCATGGAGGGATTATATTGGGAGGATCTCAAAGAATATGTGCACCAACATATCAAGAGATATGTAGCTTGTTTGATGTATGAGGAGAAGAACAACCACCTTACAAGGTTGTTACAGCCTCTTCCCCTTTTGATGGAGTGAAAGGAAGGCTCGTCCATGGACCTCTTCACCAACTTCTCTACAATATATGGTAAATATTGTGTTTTGTTGTTTATTTATCAACTAATAATGTATGTACATTCCTTTACCATACATTTGCAACATATTGCTCCGTAAGAGAGAAAACCTCTTTTTGGATTTCATGGTCCTTTTGGGACTACATTCAGTGATGGGAATGACCACTTTACATAGGACTTTGGGAAAGATATGTTTTTCTTGGCTCATATTCAATCAACACCTAATGTACTTCACTATTTTAAAGCTTTTGAGAAGCTTATGGCAGCAAGCAAGTTGTTGGATGGCCACTTATCATATGATGTTTTTAGACAGCTAGAGGCATAACAACGCTGATCTCACTTGAGGGACTATTATCACCATCCAACATGCTATATGACACATAGTCCATTTTTCTTTTGGATCCCATATGGTGATGACACTCTATTCACTATATGTAGGATGGATTGGGCAAGAGTGGCTCTTGGAATCAGAGAGTGGGATCATGAGAATCCAAGTTCATTTTGGCTTCTTAATGACCACATTATTGCAACCCAAGATCAACAGTTCCATATCTATCATAAATGGAGAGAGAGACAACGTGAGTTGAATAATCATATCTCTCATTTTCAACCATGCAGCCCCTATACATTGTAGAAGCAGGGGATTGATGAATGTTTCTATGAGCTACCAAGGATGGTTCACTTTGTTTGGATGATAGCATGGAGATTGGAGTTTCTCATTGGGATTAAGGCACCCAAAATTTACCATCTCTCATGCCTTGAGGATACAAATGTACAACATATAATGTTTACCATATTCTCCCCCTTCTTCATGATGAGAGCTATTTGGTTTATGCGCGAAGACTAATTTGTATACTTGGGAGGAGACATATCCATTGGAGATTTTGGAGTATCATGCAGTTTCTTGAGGAAAAGAAAAATTTTGGAGGGGAGGACTACAATATCCCCAAATTAACAGTCAGCTAATTGGGATATTAATTTTGATAAATTTTTTCTTTTCCTAAGTTCGATAGGAAATAAAGGGGTGAGGGGACCCATGAATAAAACATTAGATTAGAAGCACTTTCCTAAAGTCACTTGAGCACATATTTACTGGACAGAGTGGGGCCCAGGAGGGTGAAGTGGCAGCATGAAGGAAGAGGTAACGTGGGTAGCATGGGCCCATGACAACGCAGTGAGAGAGGGACAACGTGGGCCAAGAGGGACAACGCAGTTTGGTGGGGCTGTTAGAGTCGGTCCTTCTGACCCTCCCCGTCGAGATCATTTCGCTTTTTGCATATCATTTTTAGGTGTCTCGCTCATTCCCTTCGTTGCATTTCGCTAGGGGCATGCCATTGACGGGTGACGAGAGATGCAGTTGTCTTGTGTTTCCTCATGCTTGTACACTGCTGAGAGCTAGATTCAAATTCCTCGGAAATCCTTTGAAGTTCGAGTCACTTCATATAAATGATTATTTTGTCGAAAAGAGTCTTTAGTCTAGAGTCTAGGGTTTTTAGTCTTTTGCTACATGTAATAAAAGCAATAGAGCCTTGAGGTTGGTTTCAAAGGTTCCTATTTCACATTTTTATTCTCAAAAACATTTGAAGACATTTCTAGTCCAAAATACATTTGGAACTGAAAATTGTCAGGACGATTTTTGTAATAATTGTGTATTTGTTTCATCATAAGAAATTTGAAGGCAGCCTCTGATCTTTGCCAAAGCCAAATGCCAAATCCCTGCAAAAACAACCAAGTGTCATCAGTCCAAGACTCAGAAAAAATAATGAAGAGCCAAAAGACAGCATTGTATTAAGTGATAAAGTGCCAAATTCCCAAACATTACAAAGTGGGTTATGGAGCAAATTTAAAATCAAATATGATTTTTATGAGATATTTTTCTACACATATAAGCCATGGAAGACAACTCATTTGCACAAATTCCCAAGGCAGAGTTCGAATTGGTGAGTTGAGGGGTGCAAACTTGTTTTTCAAAGCCGTAGACTGGAGGTGGAAGTGCGCGCTACGCACAGAGGAGGCGCGCTACGCACAAGAGGCACGCTACGCACTGGGCTTCACCGGCCTATGAAATTTTTCACGCGCGCTACGCACATGCTGCGCGCAGCGCACTAGGTGAGCGCGCTACACGTATAATCTCAGAGCCAAAAAATTTCGCTCCTGCGTCTAGTTTCATGCCAAATCGCCTCAATCGGCTTGCAAGTAGGTTTTTCACGATTGCTCAGTGAATTTTGGATATGGTTATGGTGTTTTGAAAGTGGAGAAACCATTGTTTAATGTGGAGAAATGTAAACCCTACGTTTATTTCCAATATCACTTCCTAGGGTTTTGGAAACGAATGTTAATGGTTGTGTGGGGGTTTGCAAACTTGTGTTGTTGATATATATGCTCATGCATCTACTGTCAGTGGTGTCCCTGCTCATTTTTCACCTTAGCCCCATGCTCTCTCTTTGCCATTACATCACTTCTCTCATTGTTATTTCCATTGTCATTTTCACACTATTTATCATTCATGTTATGACATAGTCCTATTTTCAATTGTCCACGACCTCCATTGACATTGTTAAACACTGCCAGGGCTATTGTTACTTTTGATCCTAATAGTTCTTTCCCCCATATTACACTCTTTTCTACCCACTTGTCAAATCCCCTTATGATCAAAGCAGTGACTGTTTTTCATGCAAACCTATTTGACAGAGCCATTACCACTGTGGCTTGCTTTCCTATGATACTTTGATACATATGTGACATATTTGGGTTTTGAGCATACACTAAATTTTTTTTCTTCACTACACCTATATCAGCATACATTTTGCAAACATTCTGGTTTCAGCAAAATGTCAGAGACGGATTCAGTTTATGAACAGGAGTATGAAAATGATTCCACAGCAGAGATTAATGTGCCATGGAGGTCTCACAAAAGTGGCAAAAGTGGTAGGCATGTCAGGGAGGAGCCTACTTCTTTGGCTCAATTGCAGGCTTGCCCGCTTGCAATGGATTGTTTTCAGCATTAGTCATGTTTCCAATACTGTGAGATGATTTCACAAACCCAACATCATCATGAGCTAGCTCGTCTATTTGTTCTACATTTACATGATGGCCGTGTAAACCTTGCCGGAGTAGATTTCATTCTGTCACCAGAGACTATTGCTCAGGCCACCAGGATACCAAATATAGGAGAGGAATGGAACAAACGACAACAGTTAGAGAAATATTACTATGAGCCATACATCAAACCTAGGTTTATGAGGCAGCTGAGCAGGGTATTTCCTTTCAGATTTCTGAAGGATGAGTTTGCACCATTGATGAAACTCATCATTCGATATTTCAGTTGCGAGGGCAGATTCTCGCGTCTCTATGCGTACCATGTCCGTTTTTTGATGCATTTCACGAGGGTACGTATGATGAGCATTCCATACTTCATGTATCGCAACATAGAGAGGATGACAATTTTTGTACAGAAGAAGACCCCAGCTCAGCAGCATAGAAGTATATATCATTACGCGCTGATCAAAATTGTGGTGGTACATCAGTTGACACAGCAGGGCATTACTTGGGAGGATTTCATCTCCCGTGACTTCTTTACAGCGCTGCAGCCGCCTCCCGAGGTAGTTCATGATGAGGGAGAGCCTTCACACCAGCCTGACATTCCTAAGACCGAGCATATCAGTGCTCCAGTGTATGTGACATACCAGCAAGGCCACAGGGTTTTTTTTGCAGCATCACGACGAGTACTATCTCCACCCGGGGTGGAAGGGGTCTCATTGACTTCATCAGTAGCGCGAGTATTATCTCCACCAAGGGTGGAAGGGGTCTCGCCTTCTTCTTCAGCACAGGTACAGATCCAAGACAGAGGCAAGAGGCCTATGCACGATGAGGGCCCATCAGGCGGTCGAGACACTGATTTCACATTCATCGATGTTGATGCGAGCTCTCCTAGCTCGAAACTGAAAGAGATCATCCAGGAGCAAAAGGCCGAGAATGACACGCTGAAAGAGAAATTGCAGAGGGCTCAGTGGGTGATAAAATACCTGGAGCAGCGTAACAAACAGCTAGAGGATGAGCACACACTTTATGAGCTGTGGCGAATCCGTGAGGATCGACAATTGGCCCGGAAGAGACCTGGTGATATGACACCGGATGATCGAGATTCTTGCCTCACGCATGTTAACATTCATCTGGAGAAATTGTTGGCAAAGGCCAATAGAGACAAAGACATGCTTCGTCACATGAAAGGTCATTATTGGGCCCGCATGCATGTCTGCAAAGCAAAAATGAAGATTCTGAAGAGGAGGTTGAGCAGAGCACTAAAACGGCGGAAGAGGCCTGATCCACTCCGGATTTTGGCCGAGGCTTCGTTGGCTGGGCATGATACATGATGGAGGGTCTTCGCTCCAAATTTGAGCAAATTTGAAGAAGTTTTTGTCATTTTGGAAAATTTTGGTCTCAAAATAGATTTTTCAGCCCAACGCGTAGCGCGTCGACGGGCTCGCTTATGATTGGGACACTTGCTGGAGGAAAAATTTATATTTTTGGATTTGTCATGGTAATTTATGCATGCTCCAGTAGGACCAAATCATTTCACCAAGTTCTAGATGATCAAAGGGGCCAAAACACCATGAAAATCACCGTTCTGCCACTTTTTGCACTGGCAGGAAATACTTGTGGGAGAATGAAGTTTTGGAGGGGAAAATGAGCTTCGAATTTGGAAATTCAACTTGGGTTGGAGAGCCAACATCCAGGGCTTTCCAACAAGCTATCATGAGCTTGATGTTGATGCCGGGAAGTGCCCCAAAAGCAGGCTGAAAGGTGCGCTATGCATAGAGCTCAGGCGCATTACGCATAGAGATTTTTGGTCCATTTTTCATCTTCCAGCTCAGGATTTCGGCTAGTTGGACCACTTTTGCTTGTGGGTGTAATTTTTGAGTTATATTGATGTAATTTTATGGTTGGCATGTAACTTGGACTCACTTTTACCTATTCTAGATGATTCACTCCTAAAAAAGTAAAAATCAAGTGAAAGAATCAGTTTCCTTCCTTTTAGAGGCAAGTTGTTTGGCTACCTATATTCTAGCTCCTTGTTTAGAATTAGTTGAAACTGCTCCTAGAAGGAGGAATTCGACCCCTAGAGACATGGGAAGGGGTTAGGATAGTCTATATGATGTAATTTCTGAGACATTCTACAGGTTGGACTCTTGGGAAAACTTTGGCACACTATTGTACATATTTTCATATTTTGGCTAAGGAAAGATCAGAGGTTTTGCAGCACCTGTTGGGATTCTTGTGGCTTTCAGTTCTTGATGGTGTTTTCTCTTAGTTTATTGTAATTTCTTTCATGTTTAATGTATTTCATTCCCTTCTTATGCTTCTGAAACTAAATGAATGAGTAAATGAGGTTGAATCCATTGATTTCAGTGCTCTGCCTTTGAATTTGTTTAGTTTTACATGTTTTCGCCTGTTTGGAGAGGATCCATGTTCTCCCTTGCCCTCTTCAGCTCCTTGTCATTCTGATCCATCCATATACCCGATCAAAAGCATCAAGACTACTGCCTACCTCGCCCCAACTCGAATTCTGCAAAAATCTGGCCTTATCCCCGGACCCAAAATTGTTTTTTCCCATTTTTTCAACAAAAACCCAAAAAATCAAAATCAAACTTTCCTATCTCTTTACTAGCCTAAAATCAGTACCAATTATAAGTCATCTCGCACCCTATTTCTCAATTTATCGAGATAGACCCGGAGAGAGCCCTCTCCTGTCCTCGTAGGGCTAGCTACGAGGCTGAGCGTGGTTTGATGTAGCCTTGAGTTTTACCTTATTTCAGCCTAAGGTAGATTTGAGCGCTAACATAGTGGCGACCATACTGGGGAAAAATCTCAATGGTTTTCTTGTTGATGTGTTCGTTTCATGAGTCTTAGATGGAGTCTGAAGTCACGCCAGGTAGCTTTCGAAACACTTTTGCCATGCATAAGCGGAAGTAGATAAACGCTGCTTCAGTCGATCTCCGGTTAGCTTGTGAATGCAGCGCTTGATTTGAAAATTACCCCAGTATACTTATTCGTTCTAGACTTTTGGATGATTGAGTCTAGAAGTCGATAGGCTGAAAATAATCTATTGTGTCCCTTGAATTTTTCTTGAGTAGATCAATACACTGGCTTCAAAAAGGCATACTAGATCAAATCCTGATCCAAATCCGCCTCCAGTATATGAAAACCCCAACCTAATCCCAAGAATTTTCCGTCGAGAAGCTCCCATTATTCCTTTGGTCAAATCTCACTCATACCCCATTGTTTTTTAATACATTGAAGATATTGAGTTTGACGATCAGTTTGAGTTATCATTGTTTGAAACCAAATCCGAAAGTGCCACTGGTTCTACCGTCATCAATCCTGAGTTCATCAAGTATCTAGAAGTTGAGCAAGAAAATAGATCTATCGATAATTATATTCTGAAACTTCAAAACTCCATTGTGGCAACCAATATTCCCGAATTCATTGAATCTGCTTCACAAACTCTTGGGCCATCTGAGATTGCATCTGGTTCACGAATTCCCACTGAACCTCCCTTTATCCCTACCATTCCCGTACAGCCTGAGATCTCTGATCAGAAATCAGCAGTAGTTTCTCCCTCATCTCCACCGCATACACCTCATTCACTTACTGCTCCCATTCCACCTGTTTCTCCGAGACAACAGATTATAAATCCACCAAGAGCTATGGCCGCGAGATTTGCACCTCTTGTTTTACCTGCAAATTTGGATCCTATGCCTACTGATTATCAGAGCAAGATTCCAATATTCGATGGCACTCCACAGAGTATATCCGCTCAGCAGCATATTGTCAGAATGACAGATTTCTTGGACTTGCATGAAATAGATGAAGAAAATGTGTCCATGAGGTTGTTCGCCCAGAATTTTGGAGGTGAGGTTCGTAAATGGTTCAGAGCTCTACAACCCGCAAGTATCAATACATTACAAGAGCTTCAGACACAATTCTTAGATCGATGGGAGATGAAAAAAGATCCGCTGTAAATTACTTCTGAGTATACTAGCATCAAGCGTAATCCTGGTGAGTCTGTTCAGGATTATATTATCAGATTCAATACAGTTTATAATGCAATTCCAGATGACTTAAGACCGTCTAGAAAGTCAGCTCTCCTTAAATTCCCGGACGGTTTTGATCCGGAGATGGCTTATTCACTACGAGATAGAGATCCGCCTACCTTGGAAGATATGCAGAAGATTGCTGTTAGTGTTGAGGCGAATCTGAATGATAAGAGAGCCCGGTTGAAAGCAGAAAAGAGAGTGACCATAAAAGAAGAAGCTTCCACATCTGCATCAGAACAGCACTTGCTTCGTGAGATGGAAAAAATGTTCAAAAGAATGACGCTTGATAAGCCAGAAACGCAGATTCGTAATCCCAACTACCGTGGCCAGTAGCAGCCACAGTTCAGAATTAAGCAGCGTGAACAGAGAGTACAAGAGCCGGCAGCCCAGCAGCAGATTAAAACACCTCTTTTGCAGAATTTTGTGAGACAAGATTCAGACGATGATGATGATGTAGTAGGTGAGCAAAACCACTTTTTTACTCCCGATGATCTGCCTATTTACATCACTGAGGATGAAGAATATGGAGAAAGTTCAGCTGCACAGAAAGATGAGGATTTCATTTTAGCAAATGATGCAGATCTGGAGGAAGAATCAGATGAATACCAAAGAGGATATTTGAATGCTTTGTCCGCTCAGCAGAAGCAATACTCATTGAGAAACAGAGATGTGCCCATAAACCCAATTCAGAAAAGAAAAGAGGCTTCAGCACCAAAGATGGATTCACCTATACCACAGAAGAAAGGAAAAGAGACAATTGATCCCGCAGCTAGTAAACCATCATCAGCAGAAAAGGTAAATCAGTCAAGTATAATGAAGGATAAGGCTGAAAAGAAGGAAGTTCCAGTCAAAGAGGTTGAAAGAGTTTCAGCCTTTAGTTTAGAAAATGAAATTTCCAAATTGAAGGTATCTATTCCTTTGACAGAAATTATGAAGAACATCAGCTATCGAGGTCAAGTCTCCAAAATTATGAATTTTGATCCAATGTTTGACACGGTAAATATAGAAGATGATCAGCCTGAATTGATATTTGGGCCTGCTTTAGATGGTGAGTCCCCTGACAGTGATGTTCCTCCCTTTTATATCAGTTTGAGGTTGCATGAATATGTTTTGCACAACGCCATGTTCGATTCTGGTGCTTCGCACAATCTTATGCCAAAGGCGATCATGGAAAAGTTGGGTCTAGATATTACAAGGAAATACCATGATTTGTATTCATTTGATTCCAGCCGCGTGAGATGTATCGGACTCATCAAAGATTTGGTTGTAAGTTTAGATCAAATTCCTGCGAAGAATGTCTTGATGGATGTGGTTGTGGCGGACATTCCTCCTCGATTTGGGATGCTCCTTTCTAGATCTTGGGGGGAAAAGTTGAAAGGTACACTACAGTTAGATTTTTCTTATGCTACAATTCCAGTCTTTGGTCAAATGAGAAAGTTATATCGAGAGCAGAAGATGAAATACATGATAACAAGCAAGGAAAAACCAATCAATCATCCTGTAAATTATGTACATACCGACTTAGAGTCGTTTGTTTTGTTTTCTGATAGTTTTAATGATATAGATAGTCAATTAGTTCAGGCAGAAGATATACCAGAAATCACTGAGAATTTTAGAGAAGTTCTGCAAAAAGAAAGACAAGAAAAGCAAGATACTCTTGAGCAATCAGCTAAAGACAATGGGCAGCAAACAGGAAAAACAGAGCTGACGCAATTTCAGCACTTGGAGGAGGATGAAGATGGTCTTTGGACCATGGATTTTGATGGCGCAGTGGGTAGTGATGGTGCTGGAATTGGTGTTTGGATTCGTAGTCCATTTTCCGCTCCGGATAAGGTTCCAAGCAATGTGAGAGTATGTTCCTACAAACTAGCATTTGACTGTTCTAACAATGAAGCGGAGTATGAGGCTCTGATTGCTGGCCTTAAGATTCTAAGAAAGCTGAAAGCGAAAAGAATTGCAGTCTATGGTGATTCGGAGTTGGTGATAAAGCAGGTAAAGGGTGAGTTTCAAGCCAAGCATCCTCGCATGAGGGCTTACCGTAATGCAGTTTTAGACATTTTGAAGTTATTTTCTGATCATACCTTGACATGTGTGCCTCACATACAAAATGGTGTTGCTGATGGACTTGCTAAGGCAGCAAGAAATTTAAAAATTCCAATGAATTCCAGCAACAAATTTGAGATCCATGTGAAGCACCGCCCCACCGTTCCAGACAATCAGCGATGTGGCAAGTTTTTCAGGATGACGAGGAGATTAGTGATTTTCTGCAAAATAAGGGTAAGTTTAAAGACACCTCCATAGATACAGAACATGATGATGGTAATGATGATATACAAATAAATCAAATGGAAGTGTTGCAACTTAAAGATAACATCATTCCTAAAGGATTGATTCCTTTAGAGGAACTCTTTGATCAAGACGATGTAGCCCGCAAACCGACATTGAGACCAACTGAAAAAGGTGTTGAGGAGGTAAATATTGGGACAGCTGAAAATCCCAAGATGGTAAAGTTATCCAAGTCATTGTCACCGAAGGTAAGAGCAGAGTATGTGAGATTGTTGTCTTCATTTTCTGATGCTTTTGCGTGGGATTACTCAGATCTAAAAACATATGACACTAATATCATTCAGCATACTATCCCCATCAAACCAAATCAGAAGCCTTTCCGTCAGAAGTTGAGGAGAATCAATCCAAAGCTGCTACCATCGATTGAAAAAGAGGTAAATAGGTTGTATAAGTCAGGAATCATTGTGCCTATCAGATTTTCCGATTGGATATCAAATTTGGTGCCCATGAGAAAGAAGACAGGTGAGATCCGTTTATGTATCGATTTCAGAAATTTGAATAAGGTATCATTAAAAGACAATTATCCGCTGCCAAAAATGGACCATATATTGCAGCGAGTAGTTGGAGCATCAAGGATGTCACTACTCGACGGCTATTCAGGTTATAACCAAATTTTAGTGCATGAAGATGATCGTGACAAGACTGCGTTCACCACTCCATGGGGAACGTTTCATTATGCAAAAATGCCGTTTGGTTTGAAGAATGCAGGTGCCACTTTTCAGCGTGCAATGGACATGGCTTTCGCCAACGAGAAAGATGTATTTTTGGTTGTTTACCTTGATGACTTAACTGTGTTTTCAAACTCTGATGAAGAACATTTATATCATTTGAAAGTTGTTTTCCAGAAGTGCAGAAAATATGGCATTTCGCTGAATCCAAAAAAGAGTCTTTTTGCCATGGATGAAAGCAAGCTCCTTGGCCACATCATATCGAAAGACGGCATTCGTGTTGACCCTGCACGTGTTGAAGCCATCCAACAAATAGAACAGCCCCGGAACAAGAAATAAATACAGTCATTTAATGGTAAAGTGAATTTTCTGCGTCGTTTCATTCCAAATCTTGCTGAGCATCTTAGAGAAATCACGAACATGCTGAAAAAGGATAGTCAGGTAAAGTGGACAGAAGAGGCGGTGAAATCATTCAATTTGGTAAAGTTAGCTCTTTCTTCAACCCCTATTTTAATCAGCTCGGACTACACACAGGACTTCATTTTGTTTTCGTTTGCTTCTGAGCACACTTTGGCAGCTGTTTTAATGCAGAAAAGGGATGGAGTTGAGAAGCCCATTGCTTTTTTCAGTCGGATAATAAGAGACAGAGCGTTGAAATATAACATTATTGAGAAACAAGTGCTTGTGCTTGTAAAGGCCTTGAAATATTTCCGTGTGTATATACTGCATTCCCACATTATAGCCTATGTTCCTAATGCAGCAGTTAAAGATGTTTTGGTACAGGCAGATCCAGAAGGAAGGCGGGGTAAGTGGATCGCTACGTTGTTAGAATATGATGTGGAGATTAAACCGACCAAGCTGATCAAAGGACAAGGACTAGCCAAGCTCATGGCTGAAACAAATCTGCATGCTCTAGATATAAATTTGATCTCTGCCATGTCCGATGAAGATGAGGAGAGTACATCATTTCAGGTATCTGATATTTTTGTTTCTTCTCCTTGGTATGCTGACATTTTATACGTACTTCAGAATTTGTCTCCACCACCCGGGATGCCTAGAAATAAGAGTAGAACCTTGAAGTTGAGGGCTGCAAAGTTTTGCATATTGAATTTTGCATTATATTGGAAAGACCCTGGTGGAATGTTATTGAATTGTTTGGTAGAGGAGGAAGCCAAAAGAGTTTTGGAGGACTTTCATAGAGGAGACTGCGGGGGCCATTTGTTTTGGAAAACCACAGCGAATAAGATTCTAAGGGCGGGTTACTATTGGCCTTCTTTGTTTTCTGATGTATATAAGGCTGTTAAGAATTGTCACGAATGCCAAATTTTCGAAGGGAAGCAGAAACTACAGCCTTTGCCTCTCAAACCAATTGAAGTCAGTGCACCATTTCAGCAGTGGGGATTGGATTTCATTGGGGAAATCCATCCAGCATCTTCCGGACAACATAGATGGATATTGACAGCAACGGACTACTTCACGAAATGGATCGAGGCCATTCCCGCTCGACAAGCCACAGATGCGGTAATTATCTCTTTTCTTGAAAACAATATTCTGTCACGTTTTGGGTGTCCTAGTAAGATAATCACAGATAATGCAGCGGCCTTCAAGTCGAAGAGGATGGTTGAATTTTGCTATAAGTACAACATCAGCTTGGGACATTCGACTGCCTACCATCCGCAAGGAAATGGCTTGGCGGAATCTTCAAATAAGTCTTTGGTAAATATCATTAAGAAATTGTTGGAAATCAATAAAAAGGGCTGGCACAAGAAATTAGTGAATGCACTTTGGGCTGATAGGGTAAGTCAGAAAAAGTCTATTGGCATGTCTCCTTTCGAGTTGGTGTATGGGGTAGACACAGTTTTTCCCACTTCTCTTGCTGTCCCGGTAGTCAAATTGCTTCAGGAAGCCGGTAGTGAGGAAGATCCCATGCAGCGGAGAATTAATCAGAT
The DNA here is from genome assembly GCA_034641835.2 of Pinus albicaulis. Taxonomy (NCBI): domain Eukaryota; kingdom Viridiplantae; phylum Streptophyta; class Pinopsida; order Pinales; family Pinaceae; genus Pinus; species Pinus albicaulis. The sequence goes on from JAXQQM020065704.1 coordinate 77,945, forward strand.
GATTCATTTACAGCAGACACGGGAGGAGGTATTTCAAAATAAATTCAAATTGCAGGAACGCGTAAAGAAGATCTACGACAGGAAGGCAAAAGCAGATAAGTTTCAGCTGGATGAGGTGGTTTTGAAGTGGGATGCTTGAAATGAAGATAAGGGAAAGCACGGAAAATTTGAAAACCTATGGAAGGGTCCTTTTAAGATAGCAGCATATCGTGGTCAGAACTCCTTTCTTCTCAAGGAAATGAACGGCGATGATTGTCTGGGAGGGCCGATCAATGGTCGGCTGCTCAAGCGATATCACTTCTGAGTATTTTCTGTTGATTTCATCATCATTGTATATATCATTTTACTTTTGTTTCATCGCAAGTGTGGACTGATCTCTCATCTTTAGTCTGGGGCCCGGAGCGAAGGCTATAATTCTGGAGATGGAGGTTAGTTGGTTTGAAAGTCTATCAAGTCAGTTCTATCAGTCTTTTCAGTTTTAAAATCGAGTCAGTTTTGGTCAAATTTCAGTCAAGTTTTCAGTCAATAAATGTGTCAAAAGTTTTTGTATTATCCGTTGAAATAATGACTCCATCGCCCAATGGATGAAGGCACTGTCTGACTCCCCCAGATATCTGCCGTTCTTGGCATCTCCTTGGAGCCACCATCCCCATTGGAGCCAATGTTAGAGTCGGTCCTTACAGCCCTCCGTCAGAGATCATTTCGCTTTTTGCATATCATTTTTAGGTGTCTCGCTTATTCCACTTCGTTGCATTTCACTAGGGGCATGCCATTGACTGACGAGGGGGTCTGGTTGTCTTGTGTTTCCTCATGCTTGTACCTGCAGGGCTAATTAATATTCCTCAAAAATCATTGAAGTTCAGGTCACTTCATTCATGGTCATAAATGATTATTTTTGTCAAAAAGAGTCTTTAGTCCTAGAGTCTAGGTTCTTCAGTCTTTTGCTACATGTAATAAAAGCCCACAGGCCTTGAGGTTGGTTTCAAAAGGTTCCTATTTCACGTTTTTATTCTCAAAAACATTTGAAGACATTTCTAGTCCAAAACTCTGTTTTGGAACTAGAAATTGTCAAATTTCATTTTTGTAATAATTGTGTATTTGTTCCACCATAAGAAGTTCAAAAGCAGCCTCTGATCTTTGCCAAAGCCAAAATGCCAAAATCCCTGCAAGAATCAAGACATTTCATCAGTCCAAGACTCAGAAAAAGTAATGAAGAGCCAAAAGACAGCATTGTATTAAGTGATAAAGTGCCAAATTCCCAAACATTACAAAGTGAGTTATGGAGCAAATTAAAATCAAATTTGATTTTTATGAGATATTTTTCTACACATATAAGCCATGGAAGACAACTCATTTGCACAAATTCCCAAGGCAAAGTTCGAATTGGTGAGTTGAGGGGCGAAAACTTGTTTTTCAAAGCCGTGGACCGGAGGTGGAAGTGCGTGCTACGCACAGAGGAGGCGCGCTACGCACACCAGGCGCGCGACACACTGGGCTTCACAGGCCCGTGCAAATTAGCACGCGCGCTACGCACATGCTGCGTGCAGCGCATTGGGTGAGCGCGCTACGCATATAATCTCAGAGCCAAAAAAATTTCGCTCCTTCGTCCAGATTCATGCCAAATTGCCTCCAACTGCTTGCAAGTAGGTTTTTCACGATTTCTCAGTGAATTTTGGATATGATTATGGTGTTTTGAAAGTGGAGAAACAAGTATTTGATGAGGAGAAATGTGTAAACCCTATGTTTATTTCCAAATTCATTTCTTAGGGTTTTGAAGAAAATGATAGTGATTGTGTGGGGGTTTGCAAACTTGTGTGGTTGATATATATGCTCATGCCTCTACTGTCTGTGGTGTCCCTGCTCATTATTTACCTCATCCTCACGCCCTCTCTTTGCCATTACATCACTGCTATCATTATTATTGCCATTGTCATTTTAACACTGCTCATCATTCATGTTATGACATAGTCCCATTTTCACTTGTCCACTTCCTCCATTGACATTGTCAAACACTGCAAGGGATATTGTCATTTTGTTCCTAACAGTTGTTTTCCCCACATCATACTCTCTTCTACTCACTTGTCAAATCCTCTTATGATCAAGACAATGACTGTTTTTCATGCAAACCTATTTGACAGAGCCATTACCACTGTGGCTTGCTTTCCTATGATACTTTGATACATATGTGACATATTTGGGTTTTGAGCATACACTGAAACTTTTGTCTTCACTACACCTATATCAGCATACATTTTGCAAACATTCTGGTTTCAGAACAATGTCAGAGATGGATTCAGTTTATGAACAGGAGTATGACAGTGATTCCACAGCAGAGATTAATGTGCCACGGAGGTCTCACAAAAGTGGCAAAAGTGGTAAGCATCTCAGGGAGGAGCCTACTTCTTTGGCTCAATTGCAGGCTTGCCTGCTTGCAATGGATTGTTTTCAGCATCAGTCATGTTTCCAATACTGTGAGATGATTTCACAAACCCAACATCATCATGAGCTAGCTCGTCTATTTGTTCTACATTTACATGATGGCCGTGTAAACCTTGCCGGAGTAGATTTCATTCTGTCACCAGAGACCATTGCTCAGGCCACCGGAATACCAAACATAGGAGAGGAATGGAACAAACGACAGCAGCTAGAGAAATCCTACTATGAGCCATACATCAAACTTGGGTATATGAGGCAGCTGAGCAGGGTATTTCCATTCAGATTTCTGAAGGATGAGTTTGCACCATTGATGAAACTCATCATTCAATATTTCAGTTGCGAGGGCAGATTCTCGCGTCTCTATGCGTACCATGTCCGTTTGTTGATGCATTTCACGAGGGTACGTATGATGAGCATTCCATACTTCATGTATCACAACATAGAGAGGATGACAATTTTTGTACAGAAGAAGACCCCAGCACAGCAGCATCGCAGTATATATCATTACGCGCTGATCAAAATCATGGTGGTACATCAGTTGACACAACAGGGCATTACTTGGGAGGATTTCATCTCCCGTGACTTCTTCACAGCGCCACAGCCGCCTCCCGAGGTAGTTCATGATGAGGGAGAGCCTTCACATCAGCTAGACATTCCTGAGATCGAGCATATTAGTGCTCCATTGTATGTGACATACCAGCGAGGCCACAGGGTTTTTTTTGCAGCATCACGACGAGTACTATCTCCACCAAGGGTGGAAGGGGTCTCGTTGACCTCATCAGCAGCGCGAGTATTATCTCCACCAAGGGTGGAAGGGGTCTCGCCTTCTTCTTCAGCACAGGTACAGATCCAGGATAGAGGCAAGAGGCCTATGCACGATGAGGGCCCATCAGGCGGTCAAGACACTGATTTCACATTCATCGATGTTGATGCGAGCTCTCCTAGCTCGAAACTGAAAGAGATCATCCAGGAGAAAAAGGCCGAGAATGACACGCTGAAAGAGAAATTGCAGAGGGCTCAGTGGGTGATAAAATACCTGGAGCAGCGTAACAAACAGCTAGAGGATGAGCACACACTGTTAGAGTTGCGGCGAATCCGTGAGGATCGACAATTGGCCCGGAAGAGACCTGGTGATATGACACCGGCTGATCGAGATTCTTGCCTCATGCATGTTAACATTCATCTGGAGAATTTGTTGGCAAAGGCCAATAGAGACAAAGACATGCTTCGTCACATGAAAGGTCATTATTGGGCCCGCATGCACGTCTGTAAAGAAAAAATGAAAATTATGAAGAGGAGGTTGAGCAGTGCACTAAAAAGGTGGAAGAGGCCTGATGCACTCTGGATTTTGGCCGAGGCTTCGTTGACTGGGCATGATACATGATGGAGGGTCTTCGCTCTGAATTTGAGCAAATTTGAAGAATTTTTTGTCATTTTGGAAAATTTTGGTCTCAAAACAGGTTTTTCAGCCCAACGCGTAGTGCGTCGACGCGCTCGCTTATGATTGGGACACTTGTTGGAGGAAAAATTTATATTTTTTGGTTTTTCATGATAATTTATGCATGATCCAGAAGGACCAAAGCATTTCACCAAGTTCTGGATGATCAAAGGGGCCAAAACACCATGAAAATCACCGTTTTGCCACCTTTTGCACCAGCAGAAAGTACTTATGGGAGAATGAAGTTTTGGAGGGACAAATGAGCTCCAAATTGAAAAATTCCACTTGGGTTGGATAGCCAACATCCAGGGCTTTCCAACAAGCTATCATGAGCTTGATTTTGATGCCGGGAAGTGCCCCAAAATCAGGCTGAAAGGCGCGCTACGCATAGAGATTTTTGGTCCATTTTTCATCTTCCAGCTCAGGATTTCGGCCAGTTGGACCAGTTTTGCTTGTGGGTGTAATTTTTGAGTTATCTTGATGTAATTTTATGGTTGGCATGTAACTTGGACTCACTTTTACCTATTCTAGATGATTCACTCCTAAAAAGTAAAAATCAAGTGAAAGAATCAGTTTCCTTCCTTTTAGAGGCAAGTTGTTTGGCTGCCTATATTCTAGCTCCTTGTTTAGAATTAGTTGAAACTGCTCCTAGAAGGAGGAATTCGACCCCTAGAGGCATGGAAAGGGGTTAGGAAGGTCTATATGATGTAATTTCTGAGACATTCTACAGGTTGGACTCTTGGGAAAACTTTTGGCACACTATTGTACATATTTTTCATATTTTGGCTAAGGAAAGATCAGAGGTTTTGCAGCACCTGTTGGGATTCTTGTGGCTTTCAGTTCTTGATGGTGTTATCTCTCATTTTATTGTAAGTTCTTTCATGTTTGATGTATGCCATTCCCGTCTTATGCTTCTGAAACTAAATGAATGAGTAAATGAGGTTGAATCCATTGTTTCCAGTGCTCTGCCTTTAAATTTGTTTAGTTTTACATGTTTTCGCCAGTTTGGAGAGGATCCATGTTCTCCCTTGCCCTCTTCAGCTCCTTGTCGTTCTGATCCATCCATATACCTGATCAAAAGCATCAAGACTACTGCCTACCTTGCCCCAACTCGAATTCTGCAAAGATCTGGCCTTATCCCCGGACCCAAAATTGTTTTCCCATATTTTCAACAAAAACCCAAAAAATCAAAATCAAACTTTCCTATCTCTTTACTAGCCTAAAATCAGTACCAATTATAAGTCATCTCGCACCCTATTGCTCAATTTATCGAGATAGACCCGGAGAGAGCCCTCTCCTGTCCTCGTAGGGCTAGCTACGAGGCTGAGCATGGTTTGATGTAGCCTTGAGTTTTACCTTATTTCAGCCTAAGGTAGATTTGAGCGCTACGGGGGCCGGATAGAGCAAGGCTCTTGTCCCATAAAGAAAATGGGAAGAGGCTCTCATTCTCGGATTCTATTATGCATCTCTAATTTCTGTCTTTTGACATTGAGCACGCTTTTGTTGTTGAGCGAAGTCTGCAAGTGGTGTTCATCACACTGGGTGTTTTCTGCAAGTGGTGTTCATCACACTGGGTGTTTTTGAGCGGAAATCACACCCTCATCCTTGGGGGACTTTGAGTGCCTACTTAGGAGAGGTTATCTTTAGCTACATTACCACTATCTGGCATTTGGCCAAGCTTCAGTCTTCTCTACAATGCAGTCTATTCCAGATTTGATTTTGGTTGCAGGGTTGTAGTAGTGGAGGGTTGTAAAACCCCATTTCTGACCTTGTTTTCCATTGGAGGGTTCATCCTTTCATCCGTGATGCTTGTGAGGAAGTCCTTGGTGCATCATTTCCATATTTGGCAGGAGCCCAAGTAGCTACCCTCAGCTACATTGCAGTTTCCCTCAAGGACTCTGTTATTTTAGAGAGCAGCTGCAGCAGTAGGTTTATTGCCCTAGTTGGAGGGTTGTGTTTCCTTTGTTGGAGAAGGATCAACCATTGCATATTTCAGATCAGCCACTTCGTAAAAGTGATTAAGTTGCAGTGATTATTCAGCCCTAGGGCCAAATCTGCTATTTTTGTATAGCGTGTATTTCCGGAAACCTTTTCTAGGTTATCCTGGAAATCTGTTTTGGAGCATAGATCTATAGTCCTAACTCTTTTGGAGCATTGTAGCAGCAGCAATATATTTTTCTATCTTTCAGCTCTTACTCTCTCATAGACAGCATAGTTTTGACATTCCAACTTATATTGTAATAGCAGCATTTCAGATCTAGGTGTATGATTTCATGGGAGGCTTGTTTTCCCAACTTGAGTGATCTTTTCCTCAAAGTATTTGTACCTATTTTTCTTTTATAATCATAATGGAATGGATATATGGTTGTCTCATGTATTGATCTATTGATATTTTTTCATATTTCCAGTTTTATGTCTTGTATTGCTACTCTCCCAATTTTGGGATATTACAGTGGTATCAGAGCATGCTTTGGCTCAGCTTGTGGACATTACTAATAACATATGAAGAGAAGATAATAAATATCTACTATGGAGGGATTAAGTTTTGCCTCATCTTTATTTAGAGCTATGAAGGATCTCTCCAAAGAGATCAATGAAACAAGAAGAGAAAGGCAAAGAGAAACCTCAAGAAGGTTTCAAGGTGAAGAAGGTCCCAGTACTTCTTATCAGCGGCAAAGAATACCGAATAATCATAGATATCCTCGTAGATATAATATTCCCACTTTATTTGAAGAAGGTGAATGGTATAGAGGTGAAGAAAGAAGAAATATCAAACATGAGACTCATGAGACTCTCGGTTTATATCTTGAAGAGTACCAAGCACAGTCTATAGCATTTAAGGAGAATCTAACTCTCCAAAATTCTTCAAACTCAAAGAAGAAATAAGATCTTATAGCAGTAATAGAAGAAAGAGGAATAATAGTTTCTATTTGCCTACATTTGATGGATCTTCCTCAAGCACTGTAAGGGCTTGAAGGAAAGATTTAGATCCATTCTTCGGGCTACATCCTGTAGCTGAGAGAGAGGTTGTTTAGATTGTAGCACTTCATATTTAAGGTGAAGCCAATGATTGGTGGTTTGGTCATATGGAGCATGCAAAGGTGACTAAATATTCAGATTTATTTCACAAGTTGAGAAAGAAGTTTGATATGAGAAAACTAGAGACATATTACAAAGATACATTTCCTAAGGAAAGAAAGGAGGATGTCATTCTTGTCACTCTAGACAAAGAGTCACTACATTCACCACTAGGTGCAGAAGTACTTGTATTCGGAGGAGAGACACTTGCATATTTGCAAGGTAGTCTTAAGATCTTGACACATAGAGTCCCATGCATGATTTAGGAGATGCATGAGGAAGACAGGATAGATTCCAGTGCTGGTAAATTGATAGAAGAGCATCCATCATTCTTACCAGTATTTGGAGAGACCATTGTCCCGGTTGGAGGAACTCTTGTGGTCTTGCAAGAGGTTCCCACACATCAGTTGATCCAAGGTATGCATCCACTTTCATCTCATATTGTCTCAGTACCTATTGTTGAAACTTATGGGAACATGCCACAAGAGCTATTGCATGTCCAAGGATTAGAACAACATGCTGATTTGAAGAAGCAACATATCACTGCATAAGTGACCCTTGATCTGATAAAGGAGGAGACAAAAAGCTATCCCAATTTGTCATTGATGAACTACATTCAACCCTTTGAGTTGAAATGTGAAGTTTCAGCAGACGGGATGAGTATGATCCTATGTACAATGGCTGCCTATAAGTTCAGCATTGTGTGTTTCTTTGAGACAACACATGTATCACCTTGCAGATCTACAATGTTGATAATGAGCAGTAGTGAGAAGAAGCGGACCCATTCCTTATGGGAGCAATCTAATGGCAGCTTCATTCATTAAGAAATGGAGGAGAAGATGATAGATGGTAGACATATTGAGATGGGAAATCTTTTCCCCTTTCAAGATGACTCTTTCTCAAAGAGCATCTCACAGCTCAAAGAGAAACTTCTACCTACAACATATCCAGAACCTTATTGGTTTTGGAGGGCCATTGATGAGAAGAGGATTTCACGAAGAGACCTAAATGGAGGTGCACTTCAACATCTCATGGAGGGAAAAGCCATTCATTTTGAGGATGATTTACGCAGTGAGTGTAGGGACAAATAAGTCCACTCACATATACAACCTGCTTTAGGCCTTGATGTTTTATTATGTGGAGGTGTTCCACCAAGGAGACCCCTTGATTGGAAGATGATCAAATATTTACCTCAACATGGTGCATCATTGATAGACTTGGCTAGGGAAGGAGCCTTGGGATGAGCCAGCACAATGTAGAGAACCTTTGATGGGTTCAAAGGAAGGATGAGAAATTTTTTGATATGGACATTGCCATATCCCACTCATCTATTTTCACTGAAAGATGATGATGATTCATAAATCTGTGATAGCACAAGCATGGTGTCAAAGGGATACTCCATAGCCTTAGAGCAGCAAATGATACTTCCACACATGAGGAATATTTCTGAATATGACAAGAGGTTATTAACACTCTTGCATGCATTGGCCAAACTATGGAAGTTTGGGATGGACAATACCTTCCAAGAGGAGGCTGACCTCCATGTACTTCAATATTGTATTGGGCAAGATCAACTGCAAGGGAGGCAGAAAAGGTGGGGTAACAGTACTCCAGCATGTGACTTTGGCATTGAGCATGTCAAAGAGGAGAGCTATGATGTGACAGGTGCTTCATTTCAAAATAAAATATTGTTGTCATCGTTGGGAAGCCTAGATCCATATTGGGAGTCCCAACTATTGGTAGAATATTCCAAGGACCTCTTCACATGTAAGGTTCTTGATGGGGAAGTGATAGATGGGAGATATAGAGTGGTTCATGTAGTCATTTATTTCCATGATCAAATTTACTTCACTAGGGACTCCAAGCTCAAGGATGAGATTCTACATGTAGCATATGAGGAACTCTTTTCAAGACATGTAGACTTCATTGAGTCTTATCATACCATAATGGAGGGATTATATTGGGAGGATCTCAAAGGACATGTGCACCAACATGTCAAAAGATATGTAGCTTGTTTGATGTATGAGGAGAAGAACAACCACCTCGCAAGGTTGTTACAACCTCTTCCCCTTTTGATGGAGAGAAGGGAAGGCTCATCCATGGACCTCTTCACAAACTTGTCTACAATATATGGTAAATATTGTGTTTTGATGCTTATTTATCAACTAACAATATATGTACATTCCTTTACAATACATTTGCAACACATTGCTCCATAAGAGAGAAAGCCTCTTTTTGGATTTCATGGTCCTTTTGGGACTACATTCAGTGATGGGGATGACCACTTTACATAGGAATTTGGGAAAGACATGTTTTTCTTGGCTCATATTCAGTCAACACCTAATGTACTTCACCATTTTCAAGCTTTTGAGAAGCTTATGTCAGCAAGCAAGTGGTTGGATGCCCACTTATCATATGATGTTTTGAGATAACTAGAGGCAGAACAATGCTGGTCTCACTTGAGGGACCATTATCACCATCAAGCATGCTATATGACACATAGTCCATTTTTCTTTTGGATCCCATATTGTGATGACACTCTATTCACTATACGTAGGATGGATTTGGTAAGAGTGATTCTTGGAATCAGATAGTGGGATCATGAGAGTCCAATTTCATTTTGGCTTCTTAATGACCACATTATTGCAAACCAAGATCAGTAGTTCCATATCTATCATAAATGGATAGAGAGACAACGTGAGTTGAATAACCATATCTCTCATTTTCAACCATGCATCCCCTATACATTGCAGAAGCAGGGGATTGATGAATGTTTCTATGAGCTACCAAGGATGTCTCACTTTGTTTGGATGATAGCATGGAGATTGGAGTTTCTCATTGGGATTGAGGCACCCAACATTTACCATCTCTCATGCCTTGAGGAGACCAATGGACAACATATAACTTTTTCATATGTATCTCATTCTTCATGATGAGAGCCATTTGGTTTATCTACCAAAGGCTAACTTGTATACTTGGGAGGAGACATATCAATTGGAGATTTTGCAATATCCTTGCAGTTGCTTGAGGAAAAGCAACATTTTGGAGGAAAGGAATGCAATATCCCCAAATTAGCAGTCAGCTAATTGGGATATTAATTTCGATAAATTTTTTCTTTTCCTAAGTTTGACAGGAAATAAAGGGGTGAGGGGACCCATGAATAAAACATTAGATTAGAATCACTTTCCTAAAGTCACTTGAGCACATATTTACTGGACAACGTGGGACCCAGGAGGGTGAATTGGCAGCGTGAAGGAAGAGGCAGCGTGGGGAGCATGGGCCCATGATAGCGTAGTGAGAGAGGGACAACGTGGGCCAAGAGAGACAACGTAGTTTGTTGGGGCCCGGATGAGAGCAAGGCTCTAAAAGCATAAAAAGGGGAAGAGGCTCTCATTCTTGGATTCTATTACGCATCTCTGATTTCTGTCTTTTGACATTGAGAATGCTTTTGTTGTTAAGTGAAGTCTGCAAGTGGTGTTCAACACACCGGGTGTTTCCGAGTGGAAATCCCACCCTCATCCTCAGGGGACTTCGAGTGCCTAATCAGGAGAGTTTATCATGAACTGCATTACCACTATTTGGAATTTTTCCAAGCTTCAATCTTCTTCCACAGTGCAGTCTATTCCAGATCTGAGTTGTGTTGCAGGGTTGTAGTAGTGGAGGGTTATAAAACCCCATTTCTGACCGTGTTTTCCATTGGAGGATTCATCCTTTCATTCAGGAGGCTTTTGAGGAAGTCCTTGGTGCATCATTTCCATATTTGGCACGAGGCCAAGTAGCTACCCTCAACTACAACGCAATTTCCCTCAAGGACTGCGTTATTTTAGAGAGCAACTGCAGTTGTGGGTTTATTGCCTTAGTTGGAAGAGTTGTGTTTCCTTTGAGGGTAGCAACCCTTCATTTAGGAGATCTATTGGAGAAGGATCAACCATTGCATATTTAAGATCAGCCACCTCCTACCAGTGATTCATTTACAGTGATTATTCAGCCCTAGGGAAAAATTTGCTATTTTTGTATAGTGTGTATTTCTGGAAACCTTTTCTGGGTTGTCCTGGAAATCTGTTTTGGAGCATAGATCTCTAGTCCTAACTCTTTTGGAGCATTGTATCAGCAACAATATATTTTCCTATCTTTAAGCTATTACTCTCTCATAGACAACACAATTTTTACATTCCAACATATATTGTATTAGCAGCATTTCAGATCTAGGTATATGCTTTCATGGGAGGCTTGTTTGCCCAACTTGAGTGTTCTTTTCCCCAAAGTATTTGTACCTATTTTTCTATTATAATAATAATGGAATGGACCTATGGTTGTCTCATGTATTGATCTGTTGATATTTCTGCATATTTCCAGTTTTATGTCTTGTATTGCTGCTCTCCCAATTTTGGGATATTACGTTAGCTCTGAAACCATGTTGAGAAAATCAAAGTTAAGTGATTTCTCTTCTATTAGTAACTTCTTGTGAGTATTTTTTACTTCTTTAGAGTAGGATCTTATTTAATCTTAGGTTATTAGTATTCTTCTTCATCAAACAACCACCAATGCATAAACCGTAAAGGAACAAGACACACAAAATATAGGCTATCGGCTAGGGCCAAAACCTCTCACTCTTTGAGAGGAAAACTCAAGCAAATTCTTCTTCTTATAGAGATTCCAATTGGCGAATACCAAGACCATGACCAAGACCCTTGACTTCAACCCCTCCAAGATCAATTCAACCTCTTTCTTGCACAATGTCAACTTTAGTCAACCAAGCCTTCTTATGATGATGATTTCTTCTTTCGACCTACATTTTTGGAGCTGCTATCTTCTGTCTGTAATTCGATCTAATTCTAGAAACCCTAGAAAATTTGTGTAGTCAAGATAATGGAGAATATGCCTTCCTTTCTTCCTCGCTTGAAGAGAAACCTTTACTTCAGTCACTTGACCTTCAAGATGATTCCTCCTTTACCGAAATTCAGCCTTCTATGTTCACTATAATCTTCATCCTTTTGACACCCGAGAAGTGTGCCCTGGTTGCAGATCACTTGTGTGAAGAATATGTCCCAAAACATGCCCAAATAATTCTGTTTTTCTTTTTTCCTTTTCTCTCTTCCTTTGTTGTGATATGTGATTCCTTCTTCATGCTAAATCAAACTTCTATGATTGCTTGAGTGTGTCTTTTGAGGGAGATTGAATCTTCCTTTATATAAACGTTGCAGGGCTTCCAAAATAGGTCGATATCTCTTGGGAGGCTGACTTCAAGAAGTTTCTAGGCCGACTTGGCTTGTGGTTTGTATCCTTGAACTTGGAAGGGTTTCCTTTACAATTTAAGCTCATATTGACTCAAATAAATATGTGACATACCCAAGAATGATCCTTCATAGATGACATAGACTCAATTTGACTTTTATGATTAGATGACTCAATCCTAAAGGCCCACAATGAGAGCCATCACTAAAATAAAATTCCTTTCTCATAAAACCCATAAGACAAGCACTTCAATTATAATTTTATATATAAAATCACAATCACACATAACATTATGAAAACTGAACCTAATTACTTTTTAACAAGATTTAATCCCAAATCTAACCTAGATTACTCTAATATATTATCAATTAATTAAAATTATAATTATTAAAAAATTCTCAACAAAATGGATTAAAAAGTATTAGAATCAATCGAAATTTATATGTAAAAATTACATTAAATTTATTAATTAAAACCTTATAATCTTCTTCTAAATGACATGACCACATCTATTTTATTATCCATTACGTATAAGGTAGAAAATATCTACCATTTCAAGTAAATACTCGAAATGTCAAATGCTTCCCTATATATAGTTCTATTTTATTATCGGTAAAAAATATCTAACATTTCGAGTAAATGCTCGAAATATTCACTCGAAATGTCAAACGCTTCCCAATATATATATAGTCCCACACTGTAGATATATAGTTAGCTATTTTCATAGAAACAATATGATTTCAAATAAATTAGAACTACACTCTCATAATATGTTATATTGTCAAAGTTACTATCAAATTGGGCAAAACGAAACATTACAAACGGATTATACTACTATATTAATTCACATACCTACATCGCCTAATGACGTAACGACATCTATTATCAAAGTTAAATGTCAATTTAGTAATAGAAACATTACAATTGGATTAAAAACCAATTGTGATCCTAAATTAATTCACATTCTATGCAAGTAGTTTTGATGTTCGTCGTACTTATTAATTAATTTTGTGTCTTTTCGATGAATTTGAAATTTATACTATTTTATAATGTATAACTTGTTAACCTATAAACAATTTGAAGGATTTTTTAAAATTTGTTTAGCAATAAATCTAAATGTCGAGTGGTCATAGTATTTTTTTTAAGAAGCAATTCAGAGAAACGAGTGGGAAGGTAGAGTCAAGCACGTAACCTGACTTTCTCTAAAAGTGGTGCTGTGGATATGGTCTAAACGTCATACTGTTTTGTACAAATTGTCATGATTAGACTCTTTTCCATGAGGTGAAGGGGGCAATGCGGATGTGTCCATCTAACACAAGTGTAGGAAGATGTTTGGATAAATTTATTCCCCACTAAGTTTTACAGATATTCTAAGTTGCAAACATTTGAGGTCAATCATTCATTCATGGTGCTCGAGTTGAATATGTATTGGAAATTCAATTTTTATTAAAATAAATATTAAATATTAAATGTAAATAATTATGAATAAATTTCAAATTGATAATATTTGTTTGGGTGGTTACATATATATTTTATTAATGATCCTAATGTATTTATAATATAATTTGTTTTAAGGAATATATATATAGAGCAAGAGAAGGCTCAACATTTATACATTTTGCTTTACTTATAACATATATATCTTTTTCATAATAAATTGACAATTTACTAGATTTTCAAAGTTGAAATTAGATTATAAAAAAAAACATTATTGCCATAAATTTTGCAAAAAAGATTTTTGTTGTAGTATATGCTTACAAAAATACATTCTATATAAAAGGAGAAAAGACTACATTTTTTACAAAAACCAGGGCATTATGAAATTAAAGAGAAGTCACTCAAAGTTGTGTTTTCCCTTGTTAGGTCCCCTTAAACGTCAAGACCTTTTACTGCGAGGAAGAGGAGCTCCAGGAACATGTTCACCAGATGTTCTACCAACAACAGTTGATGACAAAACCACCAAAGAAACCTCCTGATTAGAGAGACGATGAATTCCCACCTTAAAATCCTCCAGGGTATCCTCCATTTCTGCGTGGTGAGCAAACACCTTTGTTTCCAGAAAAAGTTGGAAAGAGCATCTTTGTCGCTCCACCATGTCCTCTAACTTGTGAATTGAAACCAACAGTGCCTGAGAGGCATTTATCATCCTATTGATCATAGTTGTGAGCTCTCCATAGTCATGAGGGTTCAGGCTAACCTGATCGAGGTAAATTTCTGATACCCTTTTAACCAACACCTTTTACTTCGGCTGATGTGTTAGAATTACATTTTATTAGAAGCATTAATCAACATATGCAGATATAATCAAGAGGAACACTTGTCAACAATCATACGACAAACTTCAAGAGGTTTAATAACGGAGTTCGTCCAGGGTGGACTACATCTTCGGGCCTTGGTGTCTCGATGGTGTTGACCGCTTCATTCAATGTTGTAACTGGTGATAATGTACATGGATGATGTTGACTTGTCATACAAGGAAAAGCCCTCAACATGAGTGGCAAAGTCTATCCACGAGACGTTCCATTACAAGGAATTCTCACTCATCTTAAACCTCCTATCAACATGACAACTTTACACATGGCGATAAAGAGCATCCCGCCATCAAGGCAACAAAGGGATCTCACAACAAAAATCACCATAAATATAATCCACATCAAATACATATAAAATTCTGCATATTACATCAGCAGGAATCAACAACAAAAAATAAAAATGAAGAACCTGCATCATACATCAAGCAGGAATCAACATTACATAACGCATCCTACAACAATAATCAATGAATTACATGGAAACAACACTTCATATACCTCAAATCTAATGTTGGATGAATAATAGGTTGCTTAATCGCTGGATATGAAAGCACCATCGCAAACGTGGTGTCGAATGGCGAGAAATCGACTTTCCACATGCTGAAATCCGACATCGTCATCCCATCCCGGAATATGGCTGAAAAATATAAGGCTCAAATGGAAAATCTGACTACACAGTTGGATTTGTGTCCCCGAGAGGTGTAGGATCGACTCTCGATTTTCTGAATTTTGATACTGTCGAATACTGGGCCGTAGGGAATCTTTTAGTTTCCCTTTAGATTCTTCAAAGGTGTTGCTCCACAAGGAATCTGGAAATACACAACTCAAAATAGGAATCTGATCTCACCATTGAGATCCTTACGAAATTATGAGAAGAATGAGTATAAAGTTGACCTCATTCTAACACCGATGAATGTCGGCCTCCAAAGAATATGAAAGATTCCCTCAAGATTCCTAAAGATTCTCCTCCACAGGGAATTTGCAAAATTGCTGCTAAAAAGGAGAATTTGATATCCATTATGTTCCCTGCGAAAATTTGAGAAAAATCAATGTAAACTTGAGCATATTTTGATAAGAATAAATTTTACCTCCCTTAAGGAATTTCTGGGCATCAAAGGAATATTCTTTGCCTCAAAATTTGTGCCACCATTCTGCCTCCTCTGCCTCGAACTACATGCTCGGGTCTTCCTTCCTTCGTTGTGTGCACTGTGCGAATGAGGTTTTATGTAAAAATTTGGGTGGAGTTTCCAAAATGAGGTGCATTGGTGCATTAGTAAGTTACAAAAATCATGGGGAGGAGGTCAGGTGGTAAAACCCCACCCCTTCCCAAATGGCATGTTTTTTTTTTTTAACCATCAGACATACATTTTTTGGGGGTTCGGACCCACATTGGGCGGCCCGCCCAACTCCCCGCCGTTTAACACATTCATATATGGTGTGGGGGTTGGGTCCACCGTCAGTGGCTCACCCCTGTTGTAACGGTTTATATAAGTGATATGTTGGGTGGTTGGGGTGGCAGGGTCATGGTCACCGAGCCCACCAAATATAACATGGATTTTGTTTTTATATATTTCAGTGGTGGAAATGGCCGGGGGTTGCGGGGTTGGTGGCCTGCCACCACAAAAATATTTTTTTTTTCTTTTTATTTTAACAAACAATATTTTTTAATTTTACCCAAATTTTAACCGTAGGAGTTAAATTAATGGTCCCACAAATTTGCCTGGAATCTAGCCAGAGTTGGCCAGAATGTGGTGGTCAGGTTTCTGCGAAATTGCATCCTCCTTAACCTGTCAAGTCATCTAGTCAACCTTAGAACTTTGACCAACTCTAACTTTCGCATATGAACTCGGTTTGACGAACCGTTCACACCGTTGTGATCAGGACGATGAGATATTCAACCTGAAACCAAGTTTGCCACGTTTCCATCACATTGATTTTTGAGCTTTCATAAGCCTTCTTTGTCTTCTATGTGTCTCTAGAGCCACCTGGATAATTCCTACCCACTGAGGAGCTTTTGGTCCTCCAAAAGCATCAACAATAATATACAACTGTTGTGTACAATGTTTGCACCAAAAGTGCCTTGAAAAAGGTCACCCTTCCATCTCCTTCACCTTTGTTCTTCGGAGCCTTAAGCGATGAGCCGACACTTGCATCATCTGCAAACCTGTAGTACAATCTCTTGCAAATTACATGCTCAAATATGACCAACTATGACCCAAACATTTCCATACTTTCCACAATTTTATAACACGTACTTGGTGGTCAAGCTTACATAGAATGGAAATCACACCCCAAGTATCATTACAAGGCCAAAAATATCATTGTTGCATTTCGAAGTGATGGCAAACACATCATCACTTTTACATGAAATAAATGCCTCACATGATTTACAAAACAAGGCCAAAATATCATGGTTTCTTAACAAGCGATGGAAAACACATCATCACTTTTACAGTTAAAAATGCAACATATGATTTACAAACATGGCCATGACACACTACCACATCTAGAAAAACCATCTCTCACTTATCAAAGTGAATGGATCATCTCCCTGTGGCACGTTTGCTTGTCAAACATCTGTTTCAAATGATTCATGCATTGACGCTTCATCCTTAAGGTGCTTCTCTGGATGGAGCCTTGAACACGTGGCTCTTTGATGACCACTTTGGTTCCCATGGCTACAAAAGGTTTTCTTCCTCCAAACCTGTTTAACCAATTTCTTTCCCTATTTTGGAGAAGGATTTCTACGCCTCATCCTCCTTTGTGCTACCATTCTTTTCCAATACTCAGCAATGACATGGTTATGTAAACAAAAAAAACTACAAGTTTTCTTATGCCATGATTTACGTTCATGATTAGCAACATGCTTATAATCTGAATGAACTTGCAAATATCGACACTTGTTATACCTTCACTGGTAGTATCTGGTGCGATCATTGTGATGAGAGCTTGTATCAACTCTTCTATTGTGACACCCACTTCCATGGGATGACGGTGAAGTGTTCCCATCAATCCTCTTCCCTCGTGAGTTCAACAATGTTTGTTTGCCTTTCATGTCCTTATGGTGATGAGATCTTGCCTCAACTTTCTCTCTACAATATGTATGATCATATGATGATGGTGAAGTGTTCCCATCATTCTCTCTTCTCGACAATTTCATCAATGTCATGGGAGATTCTAACACCTTTGAGTATTCTTCTCCAGTGTATCCCAAACCTGTGTAGCATGTCTCTGCACAACCTCCAATGGCTGAGTTATTCCTTGGCCATGAATTCCAAGTCCTCCTCCTTTGTACCCCATCCTAGTAAGGAGTCTCATGCTGGATCCTGTAATGGGGATCTCCATATTTCAAATAGAATTAATAGCATGTGAAGATGAAACTGAAGAATTATCACAACTATTTACCTCGGATGTCAATTTGGAAATAGATGAAGAGGTCTTCTCTGAGCCTTCCTTGCACTTCTCTTCCTCCAAGGCCTCTTTCGTGACTTTTAGCTGAAGCTGCAATCATTGCTTCTTCTCCTTCTCTTCTCGTAGAAGTGTCTTTAATGCATCATGATCTATTTCAAGACTTTGGTCGATGCGCTTTAATTCATCCAATGCCTTTGTCGTGGCTTGCAATTGAAGCTGCAATTGGTGCTTCTCCTCCTTCTCTTCCTGTAGGAGTGTCTTCAATGCCTCATGATTTTCTTGAATACTTTCATCGTTGCGCTTCAATTCTTCCAATGCCTCTATCGTGGCTTGCAACTAAAGCTGCAATCGATGTTTGTTCTCTTTCTCCTCTTGTAGAAGCGTTTTCAACTCAGATTTATCTGCTGCTTGTTTCTCATAAGCTTCATACAACATGTTCGCTTTCTCAGACACCTTGAGCATGTTCTCATACATGTCTTTGACATCCTCCATTGTTGCACGTTCAATGGTTCACACTTGCGGTTCACATCAGTAAGAAGACCACTCTGATACCACTTCATCCGGGTAAATTTTTGATAACCTTTTAACCAAGACGTTTTACTTTAGCTGATGTGTTAGAATTACATTTTATCAAAAGGAATTAATGAACACATGCAGATATAATCAATAGGAACACATGTCAACAATCATACGATAAAATGCAAGAGGTTTAATAACAGAGTTCGTCCAAGGTGGACTACGTCTCCGAGCCTCGGTGTCTCAATGGTGTTGGCTACTTCATCCAGAGTTGTAACTGGTGATAATGTACATGGATGTTGATGACTTGTCATACAAGGAAAATCCCTCAACGTGAGTGGAAAAGTCCCTCCATGAGACGTTTCGTTACAAGGAACTCTCACTCATCACAAACCTCCTATCAACATGACAAATTTACACATAGTGATAAAGAGTATCCTGCCATCAAGGCAACAAAGGGATATCACAACAAAAATCACCATAAATACACTCCACATTAAATACACATGAAGATTTTGCATATTACATCAGCAAGAATCAACAACAGCAAATAAACATGAAGAATCTACATCATACATCAAGCAGGGTTCGACATGACATAAAGCATCCTACAACAATAATCAATGAAGTGCATAGCAACAACACTTCATATACCTCAACTCTAATGTTGGCTTAAGAATAGGCTGCTCAATCACTAGATCTGAAAGAACCATCACAAATGTGGCATCAAATGGCGAGAAATTGACTGTCCACATGTTGAAATCTGACACCATCATCCCATCCTATAATATGGCCGAAAAATATAAGGATCAGATGGAAAATATGACTACACCACTAGATTCATGTTGCCGAGTGGTGTAGGATCGACTGTCAATTTTTTGAATTCTGACATTGTTGAAATTTGGGTCGTAGGGAATCTTTTAGATTCCCCTTAGATTCCTCAAAGATGCAGCTCCACAGGGATTCCTCAGTCTAGATTCAATAATTTTGTTCCCGAAGATTGTAAGAAACCATCCAAGCCTGAGATGCACAAATTTTTATCCATTATGGAAGGATGAAAAATGCATATATTTGATACCCAATGGATAAAGAACATGCTAAATTGGGATCTGTATACTCACCCAGAGTCAAATGCTTTTGATCTTGGTACTCCTCATCAAGAAAAAATCAAGATGTCAGAAGAATGGAAAGCATATATGACAAAAACAAAGACCTGGTTGTATTTCTATGAATGGAAAAATAAATTTGAACCTTCAGACATACATATGATAGAAGCTGAATCATCTTCAGCAAAGCATTCTTGGACTGCCATTGATGGCAGTAAAGTTGAAACATCTACCACCTTTCCTCCTTATAAGGGAATATTATTAGGAGAAGCACAAAATAGTTCAAAAACTATTCCTTTAGTGTTAAAGGAGGACAATGCCCTTGTCATTGATGGAAGAATACAGAAAGCCAATGAGCAGATAAACTAGACAAACACATCAGTTAAAGGATTAGAAATTAATTGTGTCAAAACTGTTGAAATCAAAGAACAGTTTGATAGTTTACAAGTTTCTATAAGTAGCAATAACAGAACCATGAATGATGTAAATTATTCCAGTGCAGTATTAAAGGGTTTTGTTAGAGAATCTCTATCAAATATTAAAGATGTTGAAAAGAAGGTAGAAATTGGTATGCATTCAACTCAAGGGCTTATTGAAGAATTGACTGAAAGATTTGATAAAATGCATATAGCTCCAAAACATAAGCCCATTCCTACTTCTTATATTTTTAAAAGATCTGTAAATATTCAACATCCTATCAAACCTATTGATAAATTTCCCCACCTTTTTCCAAAAGAATCAACAGAAGAAAAATCTGAGCCCATAACTCTTTCCTCTTTGTTAAAAGAACCAGAAATTCCAGAAATCTTAGAACAACATATGTTCCCCATCTATGAGCCTCTTGAAAGTAAAAACACCAGGTATCCTCCACCTGACCTTAGTGGAAAAGGTAAACTTCCGGAAACACATAACTTCCATCCTGAATCTCACTAAGAATGGAATATAGATAACCTGAGTGTTGGCCAAATAAGGCAAATGATAGATTTAATGTTCACAGAATATAAAATCATGTGTCTCAAAGGAAAAAATGAGGTAGAAGCATGCAAATCTATCATTCAATGTTTTACTGGAACATTATTGAGATGGTGGGAAATAGAGACATCACCAGCATTGGTGACAAAAATGGAAAATGAAATTTTAAAAGATGAAGGGGGAGATATTATTCATAATCTTGATGGAAGTCCACAAAGTAATATGATTGGAGAATTGACTTCATTCATTTTAGAACATTGGTGTGGAGGAGAAATTGAACTTGAAAATAAACATGAGATGATTCTCATGAACCTCAAATGCTATAAAATGTCCCAGTATGAAGACTTTCATAAGGATTGGATTCAAAGAATATATGAAGTCAAGGATAGCAAAAATATCCGATGGAAAAAATTCTATTAGGTAGCTTTGCCCTCAAAATTTGTTGATTACCTCAGAAAATAAGAAGCCTTCCAAATGCCTTTTGAATCATGTACTTGGGGGGGAATTTATAGCATTATAACCAGAGTCCTTGTAGGATTATGTACAAGTATGAAAGTGAACAAATCCTTGCAAAAATTATCCAGAATGCCAAATAGCAAATCCATTTGTAGAAAATATGGCCTATCCATATATGATCCTATAATAAAGAGGAGAAAAGCCAAAAATAAGGCCAAGAAAGCAAAAAGGCAAGGATACAGAGAGTACCCACAAAAGAAAAAGAAGGGGACTATGAAAGGGTACTATAAGTATGTCCCCAAGACACATTATTATCAGCCAAAAGATATTCATCTAGAAACACAGAAGAGAGAGCAATGGAACAAGCTAACATGTTGGCTCTGTGGTCAACTAGGACACACATCAAATCAATGTCCTATTGCAGAAGAATCCAAGAAAAACAGAGGAAAGAAGTCACAAGAATTAGCAAAGAAGAAAAGAGCTGTAAAAATAGAAGGATCAATCATGTGATATAAGTGTGGTTCTAAGAACCATAAGTCTTATACTTCATCATCCTCTGAACACTCTTCCTCAGAATCCTCTAAAGAATAATTAAATATGCATATGAATGAATGCAATTTCATAGATTCAGAAGATTGCTACTGTGATTCAGATACTGAATTAGAAATTTCTTCTCGTGAAGAAAAATTTGTCTCTGAAAAGAAACAAAAAGAAAAATTTATCATGGCACAGACCATAGATGATGCAGAGACAAAACTACTCTCCCAAATTAGAGCATTATGAGAAGGAGAAATGAAAGAAATTTTTTTCGAAAATTTTCTGAATACAATGCGTAAAGACGAAGGAAGCAGTAGCAAAATTGCTCCAAAAACAGAAAACAAAGCATTATTCATTGATGCTTCATTCGAGAAAAATACAAGATCTTTCCAAA
This sequence comes from Pinus albicaulis, assembly GCA_034641835.2. NCBI lineage: Eukaryota > Viridiplantae > Streptophyta > Pinopsida > Pinales > Pinaceae > Pinus > Pinus albicaulis. The sequence continues at coordinate 99,836 of JAXQQM020065704.1, forward strand.
GAAGCCAATAGCAATCAAAAGCTAGGTCTTTAACATTGGGAGAAGTTAGCCAAGAAATTCATAATCTCAAAAAATAAATCTCTTCCTTAAAAATAAAAGTCTCAGAATTAGAAAAAGGAAAGACACTTGAAGAGGAAGAATGTTTCTAACCCAAATATAGAGATTTTTGAAGGCAAAAGAGATGACTCTATGGGCTTTAGAGACATGAGAGTCATGACCATACAATATCAGAAACACCATGTCATGCTGGATATATGTATACAACGAGATATGTTTTCTCTCAGGACACTTATTGATATAGGTGCAGATGTTAATGTCCTAAATTCAAAATTAATACCAGCCAAATATTGGGTAAAATCCTTCAGACAAGTAGTTGGGTTGGGAAGAAAAAATATGTTGTATGAAGTTCCCCAGGATTCTATATGTTTTAAAGAACATTGCATCAAGTTAAAATTTTCAGTTGCTGACATCCCAATTGACTGCATCTTAGGAAATGTATTTTTGGCTGCTGTAGAGCCACATGGTTCAACTAGATTAAAAGGCAATAAAGTTGGCTATTTTATAACTTTACCAAGCTCATATGGTAAGTTACATATGATCAAATTTCCCTTTTTCTTACTCCCAGAGTATCTACCATGGTACAAGCTATGCAACAGATTGAAAAAGCCAGCAATAAGCTAGTTGATCTCAAAGATCTGAAAACCACCATAAAAATAGGAGACTATCTTCAGACTCCTATCATCAAGCAAAGGATCTCAAGCTTGAGATCACAAATTGAAAAAGATTGTTGTGCTGAGGAACAAAATGAATTCTGGCATAGAAAGAAGCATTGTGTGGAATTACCATACATAGATGATTATGAAGGGAAACCTTGCAAGAGCAGGGAAATTCCCATGAAAAAAGAGTACAGAGATCTATGTCAGAAGGAAATAGCAAGCTTATTGGATAGAGGTTTGGTCAGAGAATCCATTAGTCCATGGAATTGTTATGGGTTTTATGTAAATAAACATTCATAACAGTTAAGAGGGATTCCAAGATTAGTCATAAATTATAGACCTCTAAACTTTATCTTATCTGATGATACCTACCCTATTCCTCACAAAGGGGACCTCTTGGCCAGAATAGCAAGAGCTAAATTATTTTCAAAGTTTGATATGAAATCAGGTTTCTGGCAAGTTGCTATTAAGGAATCTGATAAATTCAAGATAGCCTTTAGTGTTCCAACAGGGCATTATGAATGGAATGTAATGCCTTTTGGACTCAAACATGCACCATCCAAATTCCAAAAGGTCATGGATACAATTTTTAAACCATATTTTGATTGGTTAATATTATATATTGACGATGTGCTCATCTTCTTCAAAAATGTCCATGAACATTTCAAACATGTTCAAAAAGTTTCCCAGCTCGTCAAAAGAAATGGATTAGTACTCAGCAAGAAAAGGATTGAACTCTTCTAGACCAGTATCAAATTCCTAGGACATACAATCAAAGATGTTCATATCTCTCTGCAAAATCATGCTCTAGAATTTGCTGATAAATTCCTAGATATCATTATAGACAAAACCCAATTGCATAAGTTTTTAGGCTGCTTAAAGTATGTAAGCAGTTTTTATAAAGACTGTGCCAAAGATAGAAATTTTCTCAATCAAATATTACAGAAACACCCACAGCCATGGACGAAAACACACACAGAAGCTATCAAAAGAATTAAAAGCGAGGTAAAAACTCTCCCAGTTATTTATATTGCCGATGAAGATTCTTTTAAAATTGTTGAAACAAATGCCAGTAATGTCGGATGGGGAGGAATTCTAAAGCAGAAAAAAGAAGGAGAAGAGAAAATTATACTGTTTGTTTCATAGACATGGAGCCCTTCTGAAAGGAATTACTCCACAATTGAAAAGGAAGTCAAAGCAGCATGGAACTGCATTAACAAATTTGATATTCATCTTATCCACAAGAGGTTTATTTTAAGAACCGATGCATATGCTCTAAAAAAGGTTCTTAGTAAAGATATAAAGAAACCAAGAGAAGAAATATTTGCTAGATGGCAGGCTTTATTTTCAAATTTCAACTTTGATGTCGAACATATTAAGGGTGAGAAAAATTATTTGCCTGACTTTCTAAGCAGAGAATACTTTAGTCAAAAAGATACTATCATGGTGATAGTAATAGAGTGGGACCCTTCCCAACATACAGAGATCTTACGAAGTATTCTAGAAGCACAATATTGGGGAGAGTATTGTTCAAAGTGGAAACCTACCTAGCAACTAAGAAATACTAAGATACTGAATGCAAACCTCCAGCCTCATACAGATATACAACATCTAGTACCAAAGAGAAAATTCTACCCTAAAGGTAGTAAATGGATACACGACATGGTGTATGAGAGAAGTATGCTCTCTACACACCTGGCTGAAGAAGCTCTGAGCAAACATTTCCACGATATAAGTGTCATCTCAATAGAATGAAGCAACTAGAGGAGAGTATACCATAAGTACTTTTCCATAAACCGTACCATGGTTCCAACTTGGCATGACATGCCAGAAATGTGGCCACAAGGAAATCCATCCATCATCTTTCTAGATACCATATATAATTTTCATGATTATAAAAAATTATGCTGGGATATTATGAATGTTGATGGGAAAAATGAGACTCATTATACTAAGGTCAAATTTGGACCTACATGGACCACACAAAGAAACAGGCAAGGCGAATGGCTCCAAAACTGGTGGAATGATTATGGTCTCAACAAAACTGCAATGGATCCAATATATTTTGAAACTAATTTTCAATCTGACTGCAATATTTGTGGATTTATGACAAAATGTTTTCACCCTCCATGTAAAACTGTTGGGGATTTAAATAATTACCCAGATCACGATGTCTTAGAACAATTCATGAAAAGACATCATGAATGGTTGGTGATGACTAAAATAAAATGCCAAATAGTACTGAGAAAGCCAATGATTGTATGAAGAATCTACACTAAGGCATGGGATGCTGTCAGATACAATCGATTCAGATTTCCAGGGACCACACCTCTAGGAGACTAATAATTATGGTTCTAGTGGGCTTATCCATAAATCATCCACCGTGTAATGATGTAATGATGTCCAGTCACAGATAGAATGTGACCAGTTTTTCTCGTGGGCTTTTCTGGTAAAAAGCATCCACATTGTAAATAATTTATTGTTTAAATCTGTACTTAGATTCCTTCAATCCGAAGACTCGGAGCACTTCTTCGACATATGGTGGGGTTTGACCCCACATCTCTATGCCTGATGGATAATGGTACAAGAATCTATTTTTCTGATTGTCTAGTGTTTGTCCCCTCAAATTTCTTATATAAGGAAGTGGGTAAGGTTCATTAGAGGCATTCAGAATTAGAGTTTTTAGAGTCCCGAGTCTTTGTTGTTTTGAGTCGAAGGAAGAAGTCTTAGTTCTCTTCTTGCTTTGCAACTACAAACATATGTTCGATATACTTGCATCACGGAGAAAATTATTATTTCTGACTTATTAGAGTTTGGATCTGAGAAGCCTGCACATTAGAGTGAGAGCTCTGGTGGGAACCTAAAGTGGCCATATTCTTAGGATTTATGTCAGTAAGTGTGGTGTGTTATAATGTCTGTGACAGAGTCTATGAAAGGCCAGGAAGCCTTTAGATTGTGCTTGAATACAAAGCAACCATATCTGATAAATTCCTGATCAGTCTATCTCTGAGAAAAGAACTATCTTCTGTAATCTCTATGTAAGAAAATCTTCATAAATAATATGAGAATCCATTTCTGAAGTATATTTTCCGCATATGAGTACTTTATTCTTCTTGTGTTAAAATGATCTGTTGAGGTAGTATATGTGAGACAAGAAGTTCACTTGATGTTAGCTAGAGGTTCGCCGAGGTCTGAGGAACACCAGTCTATTAAAGGTAGGAGGCCGTGTGAAGGACGCTGGAGTGTGAAAGTCTAGTGGTTCGTGTACGGGTTCATGTAAAGGTTCATGTATTGATCACAGAGAAGAGACTCAACAAGGCCGAAGTGCTGGAAAAGCAAACTTCTTTGAAGCCCCTGAGTATAAATTTGACCTCATTCTGACACCACTAAAGTTCTGCCTCCAAAGAATTTGAAGGTTCCCTCAAGATTCTTGAAAATTCTCCTCCATAAGGAATCTACAAAACTGCTACTGAAAAGGAAAATTTGATATCGCCATTATGTTCCCTGCGAAAATATGAGAAAAATGACTGTAAACTTGAGCATATTCTGATAAGAAGAAATTTTACCTCCCCAAGGGAATCTCTGGGCATCAAAAGAATATTCTTTGCCTTGAAATTTGTGCCACCATTCTCCCTCATCTGCCTCAAAATGCATTCCCGAGACTACCTACCTTTATTGGGTGCACTGTGCGAATGAGGGTTTATGTAAAAATTCGAGCGGAGTTTCCAAAATGGGGTTTGTTGGCGCAATGACAAGTTACAAAAATTGTGGGGAGGAGGTCGGGCGATCAAACTCTGCCCCCTCCCAAATGGCATGTTCTTGGTTTTTTAACGAACAGACATATAGTTTTTGGGGGGTCAGACCCACATCGGGTGGCCCGCCCAACTCCCCGCCATTTAACACATTCATATATGGTGTGGCGCCTGTCCACCGCCGGTGGCCCATCCCCGTTGCAACAATTTGTATATGTGATTTGTTAGGTGGTTGGGGCGGTGGTTCCATGGCCGCCAATCGATTTTGGATAGTTATATATTTGCGTGTCACTGACCGGGGAGGAGGGGATGGTGGCTCGCCACCCGAAAAATATATATTTTTTGTTTTTTATTTTTTTAAAAAAATAATACTTTTTAAATTTAATTAATTTTTGATTGTAGAGCCAAATTAACTATTCCACAAATTTTCCCCGGAATCCGCCGTATCCGGCTGGAATCCAAGAGCTGTGTTTCGCGAAATTGTGTCCTCCTTAACCTGTCAAGTCATCTAGTCAACCTTAGAACTTTGATTAGCTCTAAATTTTTCATACGAACTCGATTTGATGAACCGTTCACACCGTTGCGATCAGGACGATGAGGTCATCAACCTAAAATTGAGTTTTCCATGTTTCCGTCACTTTTATTTTTGAGCTTTCATAAGCCTTCTTTGTCCTATGTGTATCTCTGGAGCCACCTAGATCACAACCATACTGAATTGGAGATAGGAGATTTTACAGGGACTAGAAAATAAAAGCACTAGAGAATGACAATTCAAACAACCAAAAGCATCAACCATAAACCAACAAAGAAGACTGGAGGTAGGAGGCATTGTTATATAGAAGAAAATCAAAACGTGGCACGAGTTAGCTTGCAATGAAAAGAACCAAATTCTCATTCTAGAACCATTGTCATAGAGGAACTACGATAATAGGACAATCCAAGTTTGGAGAATTAATTTCCTTCCTTGTCGAGGTGAGTTGGACTCCTTAAAGCACTCGATATGAAGTTGCTCGAGCCGGTTTCCTATTGATATGATCGATGTTTGCGATACATGCCTTGGGAAATGTCCACTTGTACTCTGCCATAAAATACTTATATTGCCTACTCTTATTCTGAGGCCCGAGGTGGGATAAAAAATACTCAGAAGGAAGATCCCGACGATCCACCAAAAGAACCTCCATCATACACCAAGATTCATATCGGGGCATTAATATAATATGAGAGATTTTAATTTCAAGGGATTGGAGTAAAACATAACCTTTGATTATATTCCATTTCACGTTGGGTCATCATAGCCCACTTTTTTTCAAGAATATTCTCCTTTGAATTCAAGTGTCGGAGGATTTATAATAATTTACCTCTTCAAGTCTTGGCATTAAATAGAGGATTCTCTGGCTAGTTGTCGTTGCCTCAATGGAAATAATTTTCGTAGCCTTTTTGAATTGGCGAATAACAAGCATTGAGTCCCCAAATACGTTTATTTTTTATACTTGGCATTCTATAGTAATTTCTAGTCCCTTCCATAAAGTCAAGTATTCAACTTGAATTTTAATAAGGGTTCCAATACCTCATGCAAACTAGAACATCATTTTTTCATCGGAACCAATTAAGATCCCTCTCGCTCCTACCTCCACCTATAACACATTTTCAATATAAAATATGATGTTCTTAATTTATTTTATATTTAAATAATTATATCTTCTTTTAAACACTTGGTATTAAATTATAAACATCTAAAATTTCTTTTAGATCAATTATAAGTTTTGCTTAATTTAAAAAATATCCATATTCATTTGTAAAAAGCTTTATTCCTTTTATGTGCTATGAATATTATGTAGTGATTTATTTATTTTTTTCATCATTAATATACAATTACAAGATAAAAGTATAATTTGGTTGGGTTTGATGATTAAGAATATATGTTTTCTTGTAAAATACCAATTTAGAGATAATCTTGTGTCTCATAAGAAGGTAGGAATCATCAATTTAATACGAATACCTTAAAATAATTAAGTATTATTATTTTTATTATTTTCGTATATAAAATGTCTTTATATTTTATATGACAAATCTACATGTTTCAATCCATAGGATTATTCATTTTTACCAATAATGTTATCCAATTTTAAGGTCACGGCCAAGCCAGACACCATATTAGTGTATGAGACTCCCTTGTTTGTGGGACAATGGACCCACCTCCGTGCAACGATTTGACTGCTAAGTCTATGAAGGCATACATACTCTACCCCCCTCTGGTTTTGAAACTTTGACCTCTTAGGAGGAAACACATGCTCTTAACCATTAGGCCCACTCAAGCTGTATAAATGTGGGATTTTGGGGGTTCTAATCTCTGATATTGTATGTCATCACATCTCATTTTTCACCAAGTGCCCATACAAGATACCACGGATAGGTAATCATTAAGAGTTCAATGTATTCAACCAAATTCCAAGCCAACGCATCATGCTACAAGCTAAGGAGGAGTTGACAAGGCACATAGTGCTTAACAAGTCCCAAAATATCATTAATAGGAATTGAATCTCCTTAAAGAGGATCCCAATCATTCCTCCCAACCACCTTGGATATATCCAATTAACATATTATCATTAGTATTGCTATTGAAAAAAAACAAAAAGTTTCACTACTAATATCATCAAATTCAACTCATATTTATAATCCAAAAAATTTATGCTTTACTTTAAATTAAAAAAGTCTACCAAATATAAATATACAAAATACACCATTTTCTGCCAATTTAATGTCTGATTTGATTTTCATCTTAATAATAAATTATTATAAAAATGTCTAAAAATTCTAACTCATATTTATAATCCAATTTCTTTACTGTCCCATTTGATTAATGTAAAAATACTTTATATTCTCAAATAATAATCAACACCATGAAAACATTAATTATAGTTAGTGATTGTCGCTATACCTTTTGGCAATTGCCTAAAATTAGATAGATAAACACAGTTTGAACTTGTACAAACCACTATTTTAAATGATTACAAACACCTACTATTGGACATCCTTATCCTTTTGTCTATTAATTGAGATGGGTGCCATCAAATAATTGACCACCCCATATCCATCTAATTACAGAATATTCTGAAAATAATCCACATAACTTCAAAGCCTTCTAATACACAAATCCACTCTTCCACCTAACCCTATTCCTACTACTAAAATGGTGCATGTCCTACCATGTACGACATAGGATCAAATTATTGTATTGAGGTTGTTGCTTTGAATGAGCTAGTGTGACCCATATAAAAACAAAATTGATACCATTTGAAACTGGTCGTCCTCCCCTTTTCAAAGTGCTGATCATCATGTCATGAGCATCGCTTTCAAAACGCGATTGAGTGTGTCAGTCAGTTGGTCTTTACTTGGTGAAAAAGGCTTCGCACAACTTGCTTGTCGTGGCAGACTCCTCCTACAATCTCAACGTCAAATATACCTCGAATTATATGCGTGGCACTGGCACCCACTATTGGAAAGAACGCTACCGTGACTGGAAAACCCTTAAACGTAGGGAATTCAGATTATATTACTGAAAATTCACCTGCACAGCTTAGATTTCCTGCCATGTTAATGCTTTCTAATGGGTGGGGTGAATCAAGTTTCCTCCATTAATTAATCAATGTGCCTGTGTTAAGAAACTAGCACAAGGTGTTGTGAATTCTGATTTGGAATCTTTGATAAGATATTCATAGAAATTTGCATCCTTTAACTTTAGGTTTGCATATTTCTGCTTTGAAATCCCTAGACATATGCATGTACACTATCCCCTAAAGTTTTCATATGAACAATTATTAGCGTATAACATGCAATCAATGGATACAAAATCAAGACGCTCCCTGTAATCAAATACCCAAAAAAAACATTTGTCCAACAACTTTCAATGACATCAAACCTCTTTTGAAGACTTCTTTAGATACACTATATGCAAAACAAAATAAGCATGTTTTCAAAGAGTATATAACTACTAAAGAGTGATATTGGTTCATTAAATGTTTTATTATAACTCTATAGAAATGTCAATATTTAGCTTGTGGATTATTTTGAATGGGTTAGTATTTTTTATTCTAAGTAAGAGGTTATGGGTAGACTTTTCGAGTTGGGTTTCTTTGTGAATATTATTGGGTCTTTCTTGATGTCCTTTCCAAGTTAGATTGCCAAAGTTATTATTAGTTGGTTTACCTTTAATAGGATCATCAAAATGAGATGAAGTGCCTAAATGATTTTCCGTCAACTTGCGGTACATTTAAAAAGAAAAGAAGACAATGTCAATTAGAGAATAGGATCCTCGAAATGAGATAAAGTGCTTAAATGATTTCCCTTGAATGCACCTTCCATTTAAAAAGGAAAAAATATTAAGACAGTTTCAATTGGTGAGATAATGACTTATAATAAACACATGAACCATCCCTTTTTCTCAATAGTGTATTATTGATGGTTAACCGAACCATCCCTTCTTCTCAATAATGTATTATTGATGGTTAAAGTTGAAACATTCTCAATAGTGTATTATGGATCGTTAAACGAACCGTCCCTTCTTCCCAATAATGTATTATTGATGGTTAAAGTGAAAGGCATACTTAGATTTCTTTCATATACTACCAAATATGCATTATGATTTAGAAATAAATCGATATGAGTTTGTCAAAACCAACTGAACTTGATTCTTAGAAATATTCGTATGGGTATCATAACCCATAAATAATACATGATGGCGGTTTATAGTAATGGTATAATTTTTTCATATTTGTAAGGTGACTTTAAACCATTGTTTTATTTTATTTTTGTATAGATTAAATCAACAACAACAACATTTATTGATGGATTTTAATATGTCCCTGCTAACACTGAAGTTGCACTTAAGAAAGCAGTGGCTCATCAACCAGTGTCTGTAGCCATTGAAGCAAGTGGTCAAGACTTCCAATTTTATTCAACTGTAAGTGGCTATTATCCTTTACATTGCTCTTCAAATGAATAAATAAGAGATGTGTAATTTACTAACCACATTTTTTATTTTATAGGGAGTATTCACTGGTAAATGTGGCACCAAACTTGTCCATGGAGTCGTAGTGGTTGGATATGGAAAGTCTCCCGAAGGAATCAATTATTGGATAGTTAGGAACTCTTGGGGACCTGAATGGGGAGAAAAAGGGTATATAAAAATGCAACGAGGTATTCAAGCAGTAGAAGGAAAGTGTGGTATTGCCATGCAAGCTTCATATCCGACCAAGAAAACTCAAGATGTTGATATTGAATTGGACGTTGATCACATTAGTTATGAATTGTAAAAATAGTTAGAACAATTTGGATGATATCATAAGATTTACTAATGTGAATATTCCTTCTTCATTTAGAAGTCAAATTTCGCTATTAAATTAGATGATTGTTTATAGGTATTTCTTATTTTTGTATTTGATTAATAGAATTATTAACAAGAATGTTATATTTTGTAATAGAATGTGTTTTATGGTACATTGATCAACATGATAATACAAATATATGGTATCCATCCAAAAATACATTTTGGAATTTGTCCAAATTTTAAAATTGTGTATCTATGGAGACAAAACATTTTTTCACTAGAGATTTTAAATAATTAATACAAGTATAGATTCTCGAAAAGACACTTGAAATTTACCAAAACTTGTAGAACATTATGTGTTATTATTAAATAAAAGAATGGTGGCTATAAGTTTCCTCTTGGTTCTATTTTCTTGGTAGAAATTTTGAATCCACATTCAACATTTCCACATCCTCTTGTCACTACTACAATATCTCATCTTCTTTTACTTCCTCCACTATAGTCTTAATTGACATCCTAACATTTGAACGAGATGAAGTAGAGTTTCTTACTAGAGTCATAACTAGCTATCAAAGGGAAACATACCTAGCTCAAAGTTCTTCAATTTTCCTCTTTTTGTTGTGCATGCTTTCCAATATTATTATGTTCTCAATAGATCTAAAAAGATATGATAGAAATTAAATAGAATATAATAGATCTACAAAATAGATAACAAGAGTATGAAGCTAAGAATTATCTTGAAAACCCTTTAAGCAAGGAAACACCATGAATTAATGTAAGGAAAACACTCCACAATTAATGCTTGCCACAATTTCATTTACTTCATAATACATCCATTACATTGCTTCTTCTCTTCTTATAATTCTATCTAACCTCCTAGGAACATTCTAGAGAAGAAACTTCTAGTGTGTGGAACCTTCTAGTGAGCCCTTTTATATAAATTTCTTTCACAATCTACAAAATTCTTATTTACTAGAAATTACCTCCTTTCATAACAATACATAGCTAGCTAAATATTATTATTCCCCTTGGGTACCTCCCTGGTACCCCATTCCATCCCCCTTTTCATATTTCATCTTTGAAAGATGGGAAGAAGCAATAAAATATGATCAACTAAGCATTGTACCTAGTTAATACCAAGCATGAACATCCATCCATTCTAGTGAAATATGAACATGGGGTGCTACTTTAATATCTCCATGTAGTGCCACTATGTTTGCATGTGCCTCCATACTGGTTGAATTTCTAGTTCCATGTTGGTCCATAAAATTGATAATGCTAACGTTATTGCCTTGATGATTTTCATTTCTCTCGGTGGTGTGGGTGGAGATGTACAACAACATTAGCTCTCAATTATTCTTTCTTGAATTATTCAACATAGATTTCATTTGAGTCATTTGGTTCCTTGGATTTTTCTTCCTTTTTGACGATTTGTTTAGTGGAATATCCATGGAAATTTACATATGAAGGAAGGACAATTATACGTCCTTCCTTGATTTCTGAAACACCATGGATATTCCATTGAATATATAGTCGTAAAGGAAGAAAACTACAAGGAATTGAATAACTCAAAGGAAACTAATGTTGAATAATTCAAGCAAGAAAATTGTAACACCCTCTTCCCACATCTACCCAAGTAACCGACCAATCAGGGTAAACATGAGACGAGAGGCTACTAATATGAGATTCAACCTCCTAGATGACCTTAAGGAACAAGAACAGACAGAAACGAGAAAAACACACCTTACATAGGATCAAAAACATCCTCAGGAGGTAACCCAACCTTATATGCCCTTGAACCCTGAGGGAGATTGAATTTTTGACCAATTTGAGCCTTATCTGCAGGCATACCAAGGAAAGGTAGCGACTAAATCCTATAGCTGTGGGCACGCAAAATCAAGGAAGTAGCCAAGGCCTGGTTTGGTCAGTTATGTGCCCACAACTTCGGGATTTGTGCCACCTTTCCAGCCCCAGATCCCATATCATTGCCCAAAACTTTATGAAACTGTAGGGGATGATGAATAACATTAAAAAAAAGGTACGGAAGAAATCACATCTTCAGGAACTCATCTAGACCCCTCCTAACCATGACAATAATTTTTTCAAACATTTCACAAACATTACATCTATATGTATAAACAACAGATTTAAACATGGGGGTCTCTTACTTATATGAGAATCACTAAGAAGAATTTCTCCCCTACATCATAAGCTACAACACAAGTCTACTTGGCCATAGATATATTGTGTATTCATTTACAAGTAAAAACATGGATAGATCCATACATAATCACTGATCGAATACATGCTTATAACCATGACAATAACAACATAAATACCATGGATACAATAACAATAGAATCCACATAATAACCAGTACATTTTCATATCAAATACCAAAGGAATTATCTCTTCATTATTGAATGTAAAAACCAATTAGAGATGTGACTTCCATGTTCCACCTGACCATAGAGTGGCTGAGCCAAATATCTCTTCAGCCAATCATCCCCATGCCATATTCCAAGCATGAATGTGGGACTCAAACCAAAAGAACCAACCATGGCATCTTGAAGCTAAACCACCTCACCCTCATCAATAGAAATCAAGCTTTACTTTGATCCATCTCAGATCACTTCGCCAACACAATAAACATGTCATAACCAACTTTACCATGATATACACCTGATCACTAGGCCAACACAAGCATGGATATCATTGGATTCTCTCTGCATTAACCATGAGGAATTTTACTGTCTCCTAATCTCTTAGTATTTACCGCAACCCATGGTATAAATAAGGGGTCACTAGGCCCTAAGCTGAGACATACTCTCCAAGATTTACCATATATCCAAAACACGAGACTCGTAGGAATGATAAACCACCTCTCATGCTTTTATGTGACCCAAACCCGGACCATTAGGCCCTAAATCAAGGAAAACACCTCTAGGATTTATCGTATATCCCGCCATTCACTGGTCGAGGATTCTTAGGCCTGCCGAGGAAACACATTATCCGACTTCACCTTAACCCATAGTTTGGTTTAGGGGTTACTAGGCCATGTGTTATTTCAATTCAAAGATCCACCCCCCTCAGCTTCGAAACCATCCGGTAATCCAACTAAACCAAAACAATGAGAAATCCACAAAACCATGGCTATCTTGAAATGGCAAGGCTAGGTTGAAAACATTGTCACACTTTGAAAAACCCATGCCTAGACAGAAAGGAACCACATGCAATACCAAGGATGTTTAATATAGCAAGGAAAATACACACGAAAATCGATACCTGTGAAGAGTCCTGTTATAGTTGCTTGATTCCTTCTCCTCCTTGCTTGCTTCCTCATTCTTATTTCTTTCTTTCCTTTCTTAGTCAATTGCCAAAGTGCTCCAAGAAAACCTTATTGTCCAAGAGAGAGAGAGAGAGAATAATGAGAGAGCTATAAAAATGTGAGAAAAAATCTTGCCAACTGGTCCTTAGAAGCCTTTTTATCAATGAGGCCTCTTTTTTCTTAATTTTCTATTATTTTCCTTCAATTTTCTCCTCACATGCAACCTGTGATATTTCACCTCCCTTTCTCCTATTTTCCATTATTTTCATGAATAAATTCCAATAAATTCCACTTTGCCTTTGCCAATTTCCTTAGCCATATTAACTGAAATGAACACCCACTAGGATTTTTTCCCAGCATTCATCTTGGAATACATGTCCCATCAACCGTGGTTATTATTTTTAATTTTATTACATGGAATTTTCACTAGGGCTATTATAAAGACATGAGAGCTAAGTTTGTTGTACATCTTGATACAAATAAATTGGAATATATATTATAAAAATTTAGCTCCTTTAGATCTCATATTAATTAATTATTGCTTTTTTGTTTATGCATTGAATGGATAAAATGTAGAAAATAAAGAAAAATAAATTTAAATCAAATACCAATCACAATGAGCACAAAAATATTCTTTGGAAAACCCTTATTGGAGAAAAACCAACTCGAAGGTGAGGCTACTCTACTCTCTTCTTTCTCGAATATAAATAATACAAGTACAGTATAAAATGCACTTTTTATGGAGTTATCTTGGACTTGTGGCATTTTAGGTTGCTACAGATCACTAACCCTGTTTGTTATGATCTATAACTCCCACACCTAGTTGGTCTAGTCTAGTATGGAACAAGATACAATTTACTAGAATGGAACTTCCTTTTCCTTCTAGTGGTCTAGTTATAACATAGCTTGATAGCCATTTAAGCGCCAAGTTTGATTCCTTCAATTCTTAACTAGTTTTACAAATTTGACCCTTCCAGTATCTTCTTCATAGTCCTCATGTGGCTAGCTCCATTCTCTTAAGTAACAAAAATTAACGTGGCATCTAATCATGTCATGATGGTCAAACATGATAGGTTAAATTTTGAGAGGAATAATATTTTCACAACAACTCTAATGCACCCCTATAAATGTATCTATGTGTATAATAGTATCACAAAGTCTCACGTTCTTGTGAGAAGGTTTTAGACCCCAATTCTCCAAAATAGGTCCCATCGATAAAATTGCTTTCATAAGCTTATTCCTCCAATTTTTCCATGATGAAATAATTGAGTGATCTAGGTGGATATCAGTGGCCACCCAAATATTCCACTAACTCAATAGTCTTATATTTTTCTTGGAATATTTTCTATGGTTTTTTAGGTCCCAACTTTTGGGGTCATTTTGAGGTTCTAAACAATGTTTTTAGGTTATTTAAAGGGCTAGGGGTATCCATGGTATGTCCTTGCCCCAATGAAAAGTATTGGTACTTGGATAATTCTTTCCAACAAGCTACTATGAGCCCCAAATAGATGTTCGATGCAAAAGTTGCACCCTTAGTAAGTTGATGTACCAAGTAATCACTTTGAGGCATGTAAACCTCCTGGTGCTTCATCTTCTAAGGTTAGGGATTTGGAGCTATAGGGATATTTATTTATGTTAAAAGACCATTCCTCATCCTCTTGTTATATATTTTTGGGAATGAATTTAGCGGTCATCTCTCTCTCTTCATATAAACTACCATCATTCTAGCAATATTTAATTGTATATTATTCTAGTACTATATTATTTATTAGTAGAAGTTCGGTTTTCACTATATTATTGTGCTCTCTACTATATTTCTATCTCTTTGTATTTTTCATTTCCTTTATCTTCTTCCATTTGGTTCCTATTATAGCCTGGATTAGTGGTATTAAAGCAATTTCTTAGTGCTTGTCCCCGACGAGGTCAAGGTACAGAGAGTTGGGTCTTGAGCCCATTTCACTTAGTAATTATTTCTCTTCCCAACCCATGTGACCTACCATGGTATAATAAGAGAGAGTATGTCATGCAAGAGATCCTATCAAGTTGTTGCTCAAGCAAGCACTCACACAACAATGAAATGAAACAATTAGAAGTTTCACCCAAATCCTTCGACAACTTCCAACAACAACTAAGGCACCTTCAACAAACAATCATTTAAGAGGTTTAAAACCCTCCAAAGTACAATTTGAATTTTATATCCCATTATTTGAAGGCCAAATAGATGTAGATTATTTGTATAAATGATCAAATTTTCTATAGCGAAATTACTTTGTCCATTTCTTTTTACAATGGAAATATCACCTTCACACTCCTAAAATTCCTTCCCCATGTTAAAAATTTATGGAAATATTATTGGGAGAGACACCATGAATATGAGCCTAAAATATTTAATGCAAAACCCAATTAAGAAACTTTGTTTGAAGTGTTGAATTTTGCAATAAGAAACAGTGAAATTGACATCCAGAAGCAACATGACAACACCTACACTCGTGTGGGACTAATAGGTCCTAGGAGCACCTACACTAGTTTGGGACCAATAGGTCTTAACAGCACCTACACTAGTGTGGGATAAATTTGGTGCATGTCTATTTTAATTATCTCTTAATTAAATTGGACAATAAAATGTAAGCTAATCTCAAAATAACTTGTAATAGTTAACTGAGTGTGATAAACTCAGTTAGCTCATGACTTTCGAGTTGAGGGTAATTGGTGAGGTGTGCAGAGTAATTTTAGTTGTAACAAATTTCGAAGTGTAGTTGGTGCATTATTTTAATGCGTGTGTAATCAATTAACTCAGTTAAGTGAGTTAAACTCAGTTGCGCTAGTTGTAACAGTTATATACACTAGTGAGAGATCAAGTGAATTAAATATTATTTAATTCAAAATCAGTGATCTCACATGAAACTAAGGATTTACTATTATTAGCTGCATGCATGTCAGTTCCAGTGGAGACCAAGTTGAGATCTAGGTGAAAGGGAAGTGTGACTATCAGTTGTGATATTAGCAGGCTACTCAGGGGCAGTTAAAACACCACAGGATGCCCATGATACTCAACACAGTTGAGGGAGGTTGAAATTCCTAAATAATAGGGATTTCATTCATCAGGAATTGCGTGAGCAAGATAGGCTGAAGACAGGTTGAGAATTGGCTAAGTATTGGCCCGATTTTGTCTGGATCAGTGTGGGACGATAGGAAAATTGAAATAGATTCTTGTGATAAGAATTGCATTGTAATTGTTTCATGATTCCTTATGGAATATAAAATATATGATAGAGGGGTTTTGAGCAGCAAGCTTTCCCCAGGAAATTATCTGTGTTGTGGTTTTATTGATTCTTCTTTTCTTCATGTGATTGGCGATTGTGTTTAATTTCCATAATTGATTTGTAGAATCGATTCAGTGTCTAGCTTTAGTACATTGTTAGATCGAATTGAATCCATGATACACATATTATTTGTATAGTTTCTACATGGTATCAGAGAACAAGAAATCACAATAGTGACGGAGGAGTTGAGTTTGTGACTAAATAGAATTCAAATTTGCAGAAATACTTTATTGGTGCTACAACTAATTCAGGATCGAAATGGCTTCCAATGGCTTGAGATTGGAGTAAGCACTCGAGGGAAGCTCTAACTATATTGCTTGGAAAGACAGGATGGAGGTATTACTGGAAGACAATGGCTTGAAGGAATTCATTGACCAAGATGTTCCCAAACCCGTTGTTGCAGATGCTGTAAATCTTGATGCATGGCAAAAGAAAGTTGCAAGGGCGCGGAGGATCTTACTAGAGGGAGTACGAGACCACATTGTCTCAAGTATCCATGTAAAATAGACTCCATATGAAATGTGGAAGGCTTTGAAAGATCTATTTCAGAGCAGCAATGACCATAGGAAATTGACACTAAAGGATAATATTAGGAAGATCAATATGGAGAAGAACGACATTATTCCGGTATACTTAACAAAGTTTGTCCAATGTCAGGATGAGCTTGGGAGTGTAGGAATTATTGTTACTGATGATGATTTGGTAAGCCTAGATCTTCTAATACTTCCCAAGAGTTTCCATATTTATCAGGACTCTGTCAATGGAAGGGAAAAGCTTCCAAATTGGGAACAACTTTGGTCAGATTTGGTGCATTAAGAGGAGTTCAAACGGAATACCAGAGATGGATATTCATCTAAGAATGAAGATGGACAAGATTGTGCTTTGGCTGCCAAGGTGAAGAAGGGGAAAGGAAATCAATTTCATTCCAAATATGAGTCCGATGAAGAAGGAAAGGAGCGCGACATGTCCAGAGCGAAGTGTTTTCATTGTCATGAGCATGGACATTATGCCACTAATTGTCCACAAAAGAAGAAGAAAAAGAAGGCTTCGGGATCTGCAGCTGTTGAGGCTTTGGCCTCACAATTTGAGCTTGACTTCTCATTGATCGCATGCATGGTGTCAAGTACATTGGGATCGGTGTGGTATTTTGATAGTGGTGCTTCCTTTCACATGACGAGAGACAAGGAAATTTTCAGTATCTTGGAGGAGAAGGACCTCCATATGCATATCGAAATGGGTGATGATGAGCGGTACAGTGCTACTGGGATTGGTGCCATTTCCTTCTAGAGATAGTCAGGTAAACCCTTTCAATTAAAAGATGTAATGCATGTACCAGGATTGAAGAAAATTTTGGTCTCAGTTGCAATGTTAGAGGATAGAGGCTATGATGTTGTTTTCAGTGAAGGAAAATATTTCCTACGACACAAAGCAATAGGACAAGCCAAGAAGATTGAGATTCGTGTGAAGAATCTCTATAAACTTGATGTAGATGTGATTTCTACAGAGCTTCCAACCATTGGGTAGTGTGAGAAAGACATGCAATTGACCCTTGGGAGGGAGCTTGATTTGCATGCAGATGAGGAACCCTTGGTTCCAAAGAATGAGCCTCAAGATGTGTAGCAGCCAGATGCGGAGGATCATGGAGTGGCAGAAACCACTCAAGAAAATACCTCCAAGAGGGGGAAATTTCGAGCCAGAAGGGTAGAGGGAGTACATGCAGCTATACCTCCATGTGTGAGGTGGGGCGATGTGCAGAATTAATCCCAGGAAGAAATTGGGCAGGATTCATTGACATGGTGTGTCTCATGGATCGAACTTGGCTACGAGGAGACCACAGAGAAGCAGTAGCAGGATGTGTTAGATTGATGCAGTCATATGTCAGGAACACAAAAATTAGAGTGAAACGTTTCAGATACTAGATTGCAGATTAGAGTTGGCAGCAGTGCAGAGTGCATGGATGCAGATGTCAACAACGCAGAGAGTCCAGTAGACATGTTCATTAGCTAGCAGTAGTCAGAAGACTCTGATGACAGATGCATTATACTGATTCAGTTGTTTGGAGGCTATTTAGTTTCGAAAGTGTTGCATGCAAAGGTTGCATGTACCAGAAACACTAGAGAAGTGTTGCATGCAAGAGTTGCATGTGCAAGAAACACTAGAGAAGTGTTGCATGCAAGGACATTCCTTTCTTGTTGAGAGGGAGTGTTGAAGTTTGCAACAAGAAACAGTGAAAATGGCATCCGGAAGCAACATGACAACACCTACACTAGTGTGGGACCAATAGGTCCTAGCAGCACCTATGGTAGTGTGGGACCAATAGGGCTTCACAGCACCTACACTGGTGTGGGATAAATTTGGTGCATGTATATTTTAATTATCCCTTGATTAAATTGGACAATAAAATGTAATCTAATCTCAAAATAACTTGTAATGGCTAACTGAGTGTGATAAACTCAGTTAGCTCATGAATTTTGAGTTGAGGGTAGTTGGTGAGGCATGCAGAATAATTCTAGTTGTAATAGTGTTCGAAGTGTAGTTGGTGCATTAGTTTAATGCATGTGTAATTGGTTAACTCAGTTAAGTGAGTTAAAATCAGTTGTGCTAGTTGTGACTATTAGATAAACTAGTCAGATATCAATTGAATTAAATATTATTTAATTCAAAATTAGTGATCTCACATGCAACTGAGGATTTAATATTATTAGCTACATGCATGTCAGTTATAGTGGAGACCCATTTGAGATCTAGGTGAAAGGGAAGTGTAACTATCATTTGTGATATTAGAAGGCTACCTAGGTGCAGTTAAAACACCACAAGATTCCCATGATACTCAACGCAGTTGAGGAAGGCTGAAATTACTAAAGAATAGGGATAGCATTCATCAGGAATTGCGTGAGCAAGGAAGGCTGAAGATAGACTGAGAATTGGCTAAGTGTTGGCCCGATTTTGTCTGGATCAGTGTGAGACGATAGGCAGATTGCAGGAGATTCTTGTGATAAGAATTGCATTGTAATTTTTTCATGATTCCTTGTGGAATATAAAATATATGATAGAGGGGTTTTGAGCAGTAAGCCTTCCCCTTGAAATTATATGTATTGTGGTTTGATTGATTCTTCTTTGCTTCATGTGATTGGCGATTGTGTTTAATTTCCACAATTAATTTGTAGAAGTGATTTAGTATCTAGCTTTAGTACATTGTTAGATCATATTGAATCCATGATATACATATTGTTTGTATAATTTCTACATGAAGACCTCAAAGAGGAATTATACCCTATAATGAACTATGATGACTAGTACATGAGATGAAAAACTCTACAATAGGAGAGATACCAAATGGGGCCAATGTGCACCAATATTTTTGATACCTTGTCCTAAAATTTGGGTATCCAAGACTTTACGTAGCTCATAATTTTGAAGCATCATAATGGCCTACATAGGTACATCCAAATACAGACATATTTCTTGTAAATATCCTCACTAAGAGCTACTTGTAAACATGCTATCAAAATTGAGTAGGAATTGAAGTAGAGGAATAAGTGGTAGATTGGGTCTATAAATCCACCACAATAGAAGCATGGAAGGGGAATACCTACCTGAAAAACAGGGGTTATATCAAGGAGATACAACCTCAAGACAACCATCCCAAGTCATTGGAAAATAAGGGTAATGTTAAGTTGACGAAGGACAACAAAAATTCGTGTGAGTTCCATAAAAACCCGTAGCATAAAAATAATGAATTATACTCAAAACAATCATTGTTGGTTGATATTACAGAAATATAAATAGAATATATCTAATAATATTATTTATAATAAGGTAAAATAAATTATATCATCGATGCAAAACTAGTGTTACCATCGCGACTTTAAATATTCAACTAGAAAAATCAAAGGAGCCTAAGGATGGGGAAGGCCTCTTCCATTCAAATATATAGGTGAATGGAGCCCCACTATATTTCCCTGTTGATAGGAGGAGCTAAAAACTCAACTGAGGTCATTAAGATATCAAAGCTACTAATAGTGCCACACCCGTAACCATGCACCATTGGTTGGTTGAGCTGTAGATGAGACATTTTCATCATCCAATAAAATCGCATATCCTATGGAATAAATTCCTTGAAAGATGAGGTATTATGTGATTTTATCCCACTTTAAACTTATGGTGTTCTTGTAGGAAAACCTTATATGTAAAAATATCACACTCTATATCAATCCCATCCCCGTCCTGTCATTGTTACTCAGAAGGTCAACTCTATAGGCTACCAAAAGTAGTTTTGACTACTATAATTTTGTTGATATAAAAAAAATAGTTTTGAAATGTGATCTCTCAAACTAAAATTTATTTCCTCTTCATGGTTTGTTCTTAAGGTGAAAGGAATATCACTGCGACTACCACATCCTTGACAAAGGTCCTCCCTATACAATAAAAGTATGTGGAAGATATTTTAGAGGCATACAGATATATCTTTGCTTCACCTATGGGGGTACCTCAACATTGTTAGGTCAAACACTCAATTGATTCGATACCTAGTTCTAGTTTACCAAATGGAATAATATATATATCCTCTCTCTTGGTGAATAAGTAAATAAAGAACTAGATTCATGAGTTCATCCAAAAGGGCCACATTTGACTAAGTTCATCACATTGTGGGAGCCCAAATGTGTTGGTGCAAAATAAGGATGGGACATGGATACCCTATATTGATTATAGATCCCTGAACAAAATAATTAGTAAGGACAAATTCCCAATCCCCCTGATTGACAATATTCTTGTTCAACTTAACGGTGCCAACTTATTTAGTAATATTGACCTAAAGTTAGGCTATCAGAAGGTTCCAATTGAAAAAACTGAGATAATATTCAAATTACAATAATACCTTTTCGAATGGTTGGTTATGCCCTTTGGATTGACTAGTGCTCCAACAACATTCATGAGGATGATATATGGCATCCTGCAACTATTCAAAAAATATTTTATGGTTGTATATTTGGATGACATCCTCATCTTTGGTAAAATGTGGGTAGAAAATTTTCAACACATTTAGTAGGCCTTAAGCACCCTATGACAACATGAGATGTATGCCAAACTAGAGAAATGATCATTTGGAACACAATGGATTTAGTATTTGGGATGCATCACATAGGAAGATAGGGTTCATGTGGAACTAGCCAATATCCATGTAATTCAAGCCTATTAGAGAAATTTTGAGGTCTAAAATGGGCCTCTTAAGGAATATTATAAAATAATAGTGGAAATAACTAAATATGATTAAATTACATCATCAAATTTTAGAGGGGGAAAGAAAACTATTTTTTCAACTCGTGTTTCAATTTATCTCCCTACAGTTTTATCCAAATTTCAAGCGAGAGCACTTAGTGGATGTATAATTTAATTCCTCATCCAATGAGTACTCATGCTGCATTATTTTGATGGAACCTGCTACATGAAAAATTAGAAGTACATTAAAAAGCTTCATTGCAATCAGTTTTCATGTATTTGTCATTTTTCATGTAGCAAGGTCCATCGAAAGTATGCAACGTGGATGCTCCTTGGATGAGAAATTAATTTCCACATCCAAAACGTGCCCACGCTCGAAATTTGAGTAAAATCATAGGAATATAAGTTTAAAATACGAGTTAAAAAAGTAGCTCCTTTTTTTTAATCTTTTTACTTTTTTACTTCAAAAATGGTGAATCATCCCCTATGGTTGACATCATCATCTTGAATCCTATTGGTTCTTATAAAATTTATTTTTGTTGTACATTTTTTTTTAGTTCCATTTTATACCTCAAAATTTCTCTAATAATTGGCCAAACCAAATGAATCTAACACATATCCACAAATTATCGAGTCTTTCTAACTTCTACCAAAGGCTTGTGTTTGAGTTATCTCATATCGCTTGGTGGTTAAGTCAATATTAGGTACCTTATTATTGTTAATGTGCCCCCTTATTTTTAGTGTTGTGCCCATGTAGCCCCCATATTGCTATTGTTGTGCCCCATAGAATCCCACTATTTTTATTGTTATGTCCTTACATTATTATTGGTATGTAGGCTCAAGTTATATAGTGACCCCTTAGACTCCTATATATAAAAAGAAGGGATTTTCATTTGTATCATGCAAGAATTATTCATTTACGTAATGTAAAATAGGTCTCCCCCTCAAAGAGGATGATTTTTAAGTCATTGATTTATATTTTCTTCTATTTTGTGAGTTGTTTGCACAACATTTGGTATTAGAAGATTAGATTCTAGGGGTTCTCTTCCTCAAACAGGTCATCTTGGAATTTTCTCTATAACATTGTTTATACAAGGCTTCTGAAGTTGAAATTATGACGATGTGGAACCAAAATATTGGTGAATTTTGTGTACGAATTTCATATCTTGGTTCGCTATATTTTCAGAGATATGATCTGGGGAAGTTAGGGTCTTTACACGCTCCAAAGTTCAGTATCAAATAGGTGACCTAGGGACAATCGCCATAAATTTCTCTTTGAGCATCAAATTTGAATTTCATAAAAAGTGACTTAAATTTCACGGAATTTATGTTGTTGTATATCATTTTCAAATTCGAATGTAAAAACAGTGACACATGGCATGATTGATTGACTCAGGTGCATCCTTTCACTTCACTCCCCATAGGGAGTGGTTCTGCGAGTATGAGAATTATGATGGTGGTGATTTCTTCTTAGGAGATGATAGGAAGGCCATAATTATTGGATATGGAAAATTCAAGCTGAAGCTACATGGTGGAAGGATTAGAACATTTCCTGGTGTTCTGCATATTCCTGCATTGGGAATAAATCTGATTTCTATGAGTAAGGTGGATGATGCAAATGTAAAAACAATGTTTGAGAAAGATACCTGCAAGATGGTCCAGGGAGAATTAGTATTAATGTGGGGAGTTCAGATTGGAAGTTTGTAAAAGCTTTAGGGTAGCACTGTTATATATGGGTGAAACAGTTCTATGGTTCCTGAAAGTGGAGTGAAAAGCCTAGCAGTCTCTAGAGAAAATGCCATGCTATGGCATCAAAGGCTTGGACATGTTGGAGAGAAGGGCTTTGGGATACCTCATGGTAATGGTATGGTAGAAGGTATGTCTAATTTCTCTCTGGATTTCGATTTCTGTGAACATTATGTATATGGGAAGAATAACCGAGTGAGTTTTTTTTCTGGTGCTAAGAGGTCGAACAAGATATTAGATCTTGTGCATAGTGATCTGTTTGGACCTATGTCGGTTCCATCACTGGGAAAGTTTGTGTACTATGTTTCATTCATAGATGAGTTCTCAAGGAATACATGGATATATTTCTTAAGGAATAAATCTGAAGTCTTTGAAAGATTTAAAGAATTTAAGGCTCTGGTGGAAAACCAGACATAGAAGAAGATAAAGGTGTTGAGGACACATAATGGTGGAGAGTTATACAAGAAACAATTTGAATATTTATGTAAGAAGTGTGGTATAGCAGGGAATAAGACTACTCCATACACACCTCAAAAAAATGGAGTTGTAGAAAGAATTAACAGAATGCTGATGGAAAATGCAACCATTAGGGGAATTTTGACGTCTAAAATGGGTCTCGTAAGGAAAATGTGCAATCAAAATTCACTTTATGAGAACCAATCACATTTTAGGGGATGACATCATCCCTAATGGTTGAAGTGGCATTGTTTGAGTTAAAGGTACTTACTTGTCACATTTTGAATGGTGGATAAAAACTCATGGTTAACCATGGTAGTGCTCTAAGTACTTTTAAAATCATAAAGTAAAGTACTCATAATAAATGTCATTTCACACTTTTTGAATAAAATATTTTTATTGTAATTTCATATTTTTGAAAGAAACAATGCATATCCCTACACAATCTTCATGTATTTACACACTTTTCAATAAATATTATATTTGTATATTTTCATATATTTATTTTTAAATTATATATTCATCTCATTTTATTTAATATTACAATTTCAAATTAATTATAAATTAATATCTATACATATATATTATACATATGAAATGAAAATAAATAAAAATGTAACCTTGTAATTTTAGGATAAATCAAATCTATAAATAATATCATTATAATATTAATGACAATAAAAACATATTAAAATTAAAGAAAAATGACATTTCAGTTTTGTAAGCTGAAAAAAGATATATTATTTTTTATGTTGAAAAAAAAATATTAGGTTCAACATAGTTTGGGGCAAAAAAATACTAAATTTCAATGTATATAAATCTTATATTATACTTAAAACTATAAATTAAATTTATTTCAATACTTTTTTTCCTCTAATTTTAAATAAAACTCATTTCATTTCATTATGATTATATTAATATTATATATTAGTATATATAATATTATGAAAAATAATCTAAATATTATAAAATATATATTGTATTCCTTTTTATATTATATATTATTTATTCTTATGTTATAAATCAAATCAATTCAATATGTAATATAAAATTCATAAATAAAAAAATATATTACATATTTTATATTATATTATATTATTTTTATATAATATATTAATTACATATTATTATATAATTTAAATAACACAATTTTTAGTTAATAGTATATTCTATAATTAAGAATTTATGAATTTATATTTATATTTTATTTTAAGTTATTTAAGTACAAAGGGAAAATGCATTAGTTGTGCAATGATAATGATTTTTTCTTGAAAATCCCATTCTTATTTATAGCCATATCAATACACTATTTTTATTAATTTTATTTTGGTACAACTTTTGAATTGAATTTAACCATGGTTACATGGATTTTGGTGCAAAAAGTGAATTGCAAATTCATAAATATTATTTTATTGGTTTAGCTATTATTTTATTATTTCCTTAGGAGGCTCATTTTAGACCTCAAAATTCTCAATGAAGCCATGTTGAGTGGTACCGGGAACACAGACACAGAATTTTACAGAGGCGGGGGTGAGACCCATGTTACTTAGTTAACAGATCACCTTCATCAGCGTTGGAGGATAAGACTCCACATGAGGCATGGATTGGTAAGAAACCCTCTCTTTCACATCTAAGGGTATTTGGATGTGATGCATATGTACATGTTCCAAAGGAGAAAAGGACCAAGTTGGATAATAAATCTGAAAGGTGCATCTTTACTGGGTATAAGGATGGTTTAAAGGGTTACGAGCTTTGGAACCCAGAAACAAGGAAGGTTGTGTACAGCCGAGATGTGGTGTTTAGAGAAGTGAAAGATGTTGTTAAACATGAATTCCTACCAAAGGAACCCGAGAAGATAGAGTTTGAGCTAAAGGAGGATGAATCAGACTCTACAACAGAGAAAGATTCAAAAGAGGAAGAGCAACAAATTTCAGCAGTGAAAAGATCAGTTTAGGAAAGAAGGCAACCAGAAAGGTATACTGCATCTGCTTTCTGTTCAAATTTTTCCTTAACTATAACTGATGATGATCCCAGAACTATCAGGGAGGCAGTAGATTCAGAGGATGGAAAACTCTGGAAGGAGGCCATGGTTGATGAAATGGCATCCTTGCATAAAAATGAGGCATGGTATTTGGTGGAGTTGTCAGCTAGAAGGAAGCCCATCGAGAGCAAATGGGTGTTTAAGAAGAAGATGAATGTAGAAGGCAAGGTGGAGAAATACAAAGCTCGGTTGGTAGCAAAAGGTTATTCCCAGGTGCCAGGAATTGATTTTGGTGATATTTTTTCTCATGTTGCCAAGGTTACTTCTATTAGATTACTTTTATCTGTTGCTGCTGCATTTGATTTTGAGATAGAACAGATGGATGTGAAGACAACATTTCTTCACGGGGATCTAGAAGAGGAGATCTACATGAAGCAACCTGAAGGCTTTATGGTGAAGGGTAAAAAAGAACTGGTATGCAGGTTAAAGAAGTCTCTGTATGGGTTAAAACAGTCACCAAGGATGTGGTATCAGAAATTTGATACCTATATACGGGGACTTGGCTTCACCAGAAGCAAGGAGGATCACTGTGTTTATTTTAAATTAATTGGTGACCGTGTTATTTATTTGGTCTTGTATTTGGATGATATGTTGTTGATTGGAAATGACAAAGAAATTATCCAAGATTTGAAGACCCAACTGTTCTCCAAATTCGACATGAAGGATCTTGGTGCTGCAAACTATATTTTGGGCATGGAAATTAAGAGAGATCAAGAAAGAGGAAGCTCTGGTTGAACCAAAGGAAGTATGTCGAGACTAGATTGCATAGGTTCAATATGTATCTCAAGAAACAATCCCTTGGTTGTGGTAAAGAATCAGTGCTTAAGACATTTTATAAATGTATGTCACAATTACGATATCGAATGGCCTCTATTTAACACCTTTGGAATTTAATTACTTAGTACCCTCAATAATCTGATATAATGAAAGCCTTCACAATGGCATAAACTGTTGATACTTGAATGAAATGAAAAGAAGAACTATAAGAGAAACTCAAAATGATATGCTGAGAAACAAAATCTATCACTTTTAAGTTTCAGAGGAAATCATGGAGAGAGAGGAAACTCGAAATAATATGTTGTAAACACAAAATCTATAACTTTAAAGTTTCATCAGGAGTTTGTGAAAAGAGAAGTGATGAAGTGAAGGAGCGCAAATTAAGGTGATTTAACTCTTACTCACAGATGTAATTAAGAGACTGGCTGCTACATTACTTCACTTCATTCAAAAAAGAATAAACACAGAGCGAAACTGGAAAGACATATCAACATTAACAGGTGCAGGAAACTTGATCTTCTTTCATTAATTTCTCAGAAAATTCAGTACCAAATTAACAATCATCCAAAGGTCCAAAATTTGGAACCCTTTTTCTTTATTTCTATCTACTTAAATACATCAAAGTAGTTCATAATTGTTCAACTTCTTGAAACTATTTGACTACCTAAACTGTTAAGATTACTTATGCAATCATACAGAGAAAACAAATAAAAACTGGAAATATTGTTCGTTTTGTTGAATCTGATGTTGTTGATGCATCCTCACGAAGTGTCGAGGTGTCCTTTCTGGTTATGATGTAGCAGCTGCACAGTTCTATAACGACGCCTTGGTGCCCGACTTGACCCAGTTGTCGTGCTTCCCACAGTGCCACTATACATTCTTCTACCTGACTCTGCCTCTGCCTCTTTATTCATTGGTCGCCCCATCACATTACCTTATCGCATACACGGCTGCAACTTTGTGCAAACCCCGCAGACCTGTGGTTTACGAGCCCACACACGACCTGACCAATCAGAAGCAATCGCACTTCGCAACTTATTCGATATCGCACGCCGACAACTATAACAAATAGCTTTAATGGTAAACAATAATAATGTCGATGTGCGAAACCACTCTGTTTGCGATTTAACCTCGACCTTTGATTTGCGCCCCAATCCAACGGTCCCGCTGTACTGTCTCACACCACCATCTCTCGTTCATCGCATCGCAACCAAAATACTTTGCCTTGCGAAGACTTAATGCTAAACTCTAAACCTGCCGATGTGCGATATGCGTTGAATTGTTGTGCCAACACGTGGCTCCTCCCTTTATCGCATCGCAAGTTTCGCTTCTTACCGCATCGCAAGTTATTTTGTTTAACTTGTGAAGTCCTTAACACATAAACTAAATAATCGTCGATGCGAAATTGCGCTATACTGACATGTGTCCACTTCGCAACTTTTCAAACTTAACTTTGTGCTACAACCTGGTCCATCCATCTCTCACTTTAATTCTGCAATTTAATCCTCGTCGTCAGATCGCCTCCTTTGGGAATCTTCTAAAGGTTTTCTGCCTTAACCGATTTCTCTGTTTCTTCGGCTGTCGTTGCTCTACAGCTCCATTTTCTCTACACTACTCCCTACGATAGTTCATTCAATGAACTCGTGCAACTCCATCATTCTCCACGGTGTTAAAAGCCTCTTGAGCTTTATTCTAGTTATCCAATCCTTCGACCTACCTTCACATCTCATCACGAAATGTTAATGTACCAACATATAAATCAAAATTCTTCTTCTACATTGAAACTTTTACATTTTCTAACATAAATGGTTTTTTGGTGTTTTGAAAAATATTTCAAAGGCAAAAATGAAAATGAGCCACAACAGGTTCAATATCCAGGATAGTAAACAGGTGAAGGTTCCTATTCTTATATGTGTAAAGCTATCTGCTAAAAAATGTTCCAATACATGAGAAGAAGAGGGGGATATGACCTTTGTTCCATATATAAGTGCAGTGGGTAGCCTGATGTATGAAATGGTATGTACTAGACCAGACATTGTAGATGCAGTGGGATTATTGAGCAGGTTTATTTCAGAACCAGGGAAGGATCATTGGACAACAGTGAAGCGTGTGTTTAGATATTTGTGTGGCACTAGTGATTATGGTTTGTGCTACCAGGGAAGACCAGGATTCGACAACATTTTGGACATTCGTGGTTTTGTTTATGCAGACTGGTCTAGAGATTTGGACCAAATAATATCTACAAGTGGGTATGTATTTAACCTATTTGTAGGTGCAGTTAGTTGGATGAGTAATAGACAATCTGTAGTGGCTCTTTCAACTATAAAGGTAGAGTACATGGCAGCCACTCATGCAAGAAAGCAAGCAGTTTGGTTGCAGAGATTGCGTTCAAGTATGGGGTTGGTGCAACAAGCTATAAGGACAAATTGTGATAGGAAAAGTGAGTTTTTCTTGGCTAAGAACCCAGCTTATCATTCAAAGACAAAGAAAATTGATGTTCAATATCACTTTGTGAGAGATATGGTTGAGGATAAAAAGATGTTGTTGGTAAAGGTGAGCACTTTGAAGAATTTTGTAGATGCTGTAACGAAGTATGTGAGCACTCAGAAGTTTCCTTGGTGTAATGAAACAATGGGTTTTCCAGGACTAGACTAATGACTAAGCTATCTTGTGGCCCCCTGTGGAAATAAAATAAAAAGTGGGAGAATGTTGGGTATGTGTTATATTTTTTCCATGATTAGTCACGCGCACACAGAAGGGGGTTAGAAGGGGGGCGACAGCCCCCCTTGTCCATGGGTTCGCAGGGGGTAGTGCCCTGGGAATTTTTTTTTCCTTATTTTTCGGTGGGCAGACCCGCCTATGGTTTTGTGCATGGGTTTGCACATGGTTTTGGGGCATGATGGTTTTCGGCCCCTATTATTTTTTAGATCCGATCAAGGCAACTATGGTTATGTTCTAATCTAGGGTTAATGGATTGAGGTTTATGAATGCTTCGACATGTATATATATATATATGTGTGTGTGTGTGTGTGTGTGTGTGTGTGTGTGTTGTAACACTAAAAGGAATATAATGAAAAATCAAGATGATATTCCCGATTTGGGATCTAGGGGAAAATTTTTGTGTATATGTATTTTATGTTTTATGCTCTCAATATTGTTTATTTTATGTCTTTAAGAATTATTTTGCAGATAATTTCTGTATAGGGTTAAAACCTACAAGAGGCACATGAAGGTTATACAGTCATGGTGATATAGGTGTACCCCTATTTTCTAGAATTTTAGAGAACAATAACAAAATTATTTCCATTATGGGAATAGAATATGAAGAGGGGCATACAATTGAAAGGAATAATAACAATAGTGGATCAACTCAAACAATGTCCCTAGGAGTTCACTGAAAAACCTCTAGAACTCTCAAGAATGAGTGAGGAAAATTTGATGCTAAATTATTCAAGTTTAAATAGAGCATTGAAGATATAGGATAGGCTAGAAAATTTTGCATCAAATTCTATTTTCCTTTGTAAAGGTATTATGTTCTTGTTGATATGTTTATAAGGAAGAATATATTTCCATCTATAAGCAAATTTGGGAGCCAAGGCCATTTCAAGAGGTCCTTTTATTTCTAAGGCAATCCCTGGACTATGGAGATAACTTTCCATATATTCACAAATAAAGTCACTAAGAAAGTGTTAAAGAAACAATTGGCTCAGCTAGCTAGGAAAATATCTTCTTGGTCACTTTAGATATAGATATAAATAAAATAACTCAAATGTTGTTATTTACCAAGCCACATTGGAAAAAAATCTACTATTTAGTATAATTAATAAATTTCCTCTTATCAACAAATTTGGGTTGCAAACTTGAGTGATCAATATGGAATCACTATATAATATGCAATAATATTATAATCAAATAATCAAATTCTACATTTCAAAGAGAAATAGGGAAATGAAAAATAGAAAAAATTGCAAATTGTAACCATAAATATTCAAGAGCTCCAATAAAGAAGGGTTTTTGTTCTTAGACATTTTTGGAGATTTGGTAAAGAATTTTTTGAGATTGGTAATAACATAATCCCTTAGAGCCATTTCAGAGGAAAATTAACTGCAATGTTTGTAATGGACTACTATGAACTACTTTATTATTACATATTCATTATTTTCTTGCTGTGATATATTATTTTATTTATAGTTGACTTTGTTTTATGAATTTGCATTATCTTGTTGTTTATTATCTTTTCTAATGAAATTATTCAAGGATATAAAAGGATGGTTTTATATGGTTTGTTGTTACAAACTATTTTGCACACTTACTCAACTTCGATTTTATTGATTTTTTATTTTTTAGAAAAAAAATATATAATTGCCTTTTGGATGGGAAAGTTATTATTAGTCATTTACTATTAATTTTTTATAACTAGTTTTTATTAGTTTTTCTTATATAGGATAGGTTAAATCAATATACACATATTTTCATTTAGAATAGAAGCATTTTTATTTTGTATTTTCATTCTAATCATAGAAAATCAACCACCCTAGTGATGGTAGTCGAGCCAAAATATGGATGGGTTTATCATACTAAACATTGTGGGATATAATTGAAACTTCATACTAGGGAGTATATTTATTTGTTGTAGTGAATTTCAACCAATCCAATAGGTGCCATGTTTGTTAGTAAATTTATATGCTTAAATCACGTTATATTTTATTATCAATCCAACATATGTAAGCTTGTGAGATATAAATATTGTATGTGCAGGATCTGATTCTACTCTAATAGATAAATATTTGAACTACAAGTAGACTCATAATCAAATGCAAATCAAAATATAATCTAACAATACAAGAGTACAACATTCACTTGAATTAGAATCTACATGAATTGTAGATTTATAAATTGTTACAATCTTTTGCTCTTTATAGTCGGGGTGTTCATGTAGAAATATGTTTAATTCATTGAATAAAAATATAAGTCGATGTTTCCTATATCTAAGAAAATAATTACATTAAAAAACACACTAAACTTAATAAAATTAAAGAAAACTAATTCCTCGTTGGTAATGATTGTGTTCTTAAACATCATCATGCTACTAAGATTCTGCCATTACCAAGTTATCATAGATGAGATCTTTTCCATATGTCATTATTCCTATCACTAGCAAGCTTTGATAAAATGAAACACACTTGCATAAAGGAAATAAACGAAGACATATGGGATAAAATACTATCATGATCTAGTTAGAGCTCAATTATCCTAAGAACAAGATAGCAACCTACTCTATAACATTGCAAACTAAATCAAGACATATTATTAATAGAACTAAAGAATGAAAATGAAGACATATGAAGTAAAAGACTACCATTGATTTGGAATTATGCAGGAAAAAAATAGAATACAAATATAAATGGAAATACTAGTGCAGCATAAATAAAACTTCATTTCATTAATATCAAAGAATTGAAATATACTTACAAACAGAATGGAAATAAACTAGCTCGGGCGATTGTAGCTTATCTGTGAGAAGAGATGTGGCAGCTACAAGCCTCTTAAATGTGTTCCAATAAGGCTCAATGGACTTTTTATTATTGAAAAAAAAGGTAAAACCCTAAACAACCAAAACCCTAACCCTAGGATATGAAACGTCAAGATTTTGTGGACCCCGTTAGGGTTAGTTGGGCAACCAACTTCTTGGGGTCGTAACTTGGTCATATTATCTTCATTTGACACGATTTATACCTTGTCGTTGTTGAAATTTGGCATCGAGATTGGTGGTTCCCTAAGGCTTTGATCTTTGGCCTATGGAAAAGTGTCCAAAAGAATTTAATTTTTCTCCTAAAGTGACTTTATAAAGTTATAAAGTCAAATCTAATTTAAAAGTGACTTTAAGTGATAAAGTTATTAAAGTGACTTTATAAAGTTATAAAGTCAAATTTAATTTAAAAGTGACTTTAAGTGATAAAGTTACTAAAGTCTAATTTTAAAGTGACTTTAATAAAGTCAATGTAAAATTAGAAAGGAAAAGTGACTTTGGAAATAAATGACTAAGTGGGTCTTTATTAAAGTGGGGTGAATTAAAATATAGAAAGTGAGATTTAAATGAGCATTTAATCTCAGCCCTAGATCTCAATCTATTTCAGCCATTGGATTTAGGGATTCCCCAAAAGTCACTTAGGGTTAGGTTAAAGGAGGAAAAGGAGGAAAAGATCATTCATTTCTTTCATGAGCAGATTGAGAGAAGGAGAGCAAGAGAGCAAGGGAGATTTCTGAGCAGTGAGGAGAAGGAGGCAGCAGCTTGGCACACATTCCAAGGCAATATTTCAGCAAGACCGTACAGCAGAGTTTGCACACAGTTCAAGGCAGATTTGGCACGATTTCCAAGGCAGAATCCGTACAGCAGCTTGTGGCACGTTTTCCAAGGCAGCCGTACCATTTTCTGGGCACAGATTTCGAGGGAGAAGTTGTTGTTTTTGCTGCACGCTTTTCTAGACAGGCCGTACAGCCTGTAGCTGATTGCTGGCACAAAAATCGAGGCAGATTTCCGTACAGCAGCATTTAATACAGCTGCACGCATTCCAAGGAGGCCGTACAACAGCATTTATTGCTGTTCTGCACGCAAAAAGAGGAGGTCGTACAGCAGAAATTAATGCTGTAATTTCTGGGCACGTTTTTCAAGGAAATACACACAGCATTTATTGCTGGTTCAGTTTTACTGTCTGCACGTTTTCCGAGGCGGTGGTTAAGCACGGAAAGAGATAAGTTGTAAAAGTTTACTTGCTGATTTTTTCTGAATATTTCTCTCTCTGTAAAAAGCATTTTTCAGAAATAAGAAGGAGCTCTCAAACTGGTTTTCCCCAAGAGTTGTAGGGGGTTTTTCCAGGGTCATGTTGACCAAAAATATCAGTGTCAAATGTGTGAATGACTGTTTTTATGCTTGCTGATTTTTAATTATGCATTTTCCAGCATTCTGAAAAATTTCCAGAATTTGTGTTTTCAGCAAAATTTATTTTCCAGTTTGTTAAATGTATGGATATGGGAAAGGGCATTTAACTATTTTGGAGTAATAAGGTGAAAACTAAAAACCGGGGTGGGAAACTATAAATTTTTACAAATGTAAATATTTCTTCCGAGTACTACAGATTTTATGTAGGTCCATGCCGTAGGAGGAAGCATTGCCCTCAAAAAAAAAAATGTTTTTGGGGGTCAAACGCTCCAAAAGTTCAAGACACGAAAAACTACTAAAATAGTAAATGCTATTATAAACAAGGAAAATGATGAAACCGACTCGTAGGTCTAGGTGAACAGCGGATGTCAACCAATATCCGCTGATCATCTCCTCCCCCTTAGGAAGAAATAGTCCCTATCAGACAGCAGAGCTCTGTGAGGTGAGGAAATTCTCTGCGAATTTGGTCCCCGGTGAACCACTTGCCCTCATGAAAGAGTTGGCCTCATGGACAAGTCGAAATAGTTGGATACTCTATCGATGGGTATTTTTTTTATCTGTTTCCATGATCTAATCAATTGTGGCCTATTCCATGCACCAATCTGGGTTTAACTCCATGGTTGTGAGTTGTTCTACAATGTCAAATGTGTCCAGTAATGTTGGAAAGTATGTTCGGAGGCACTCCACATTGAACACTGGGTGCAAACCAAGGAATGGTGGAATGCTGAGCTCGAAGGCATTATCTCCTAGAGCCTTGGTGATGGTGTATGGCCCATATCAGAGCAGCCTAAGCTTGCGGTGGGGTCTAGTGAAGCACTCCTTTTGCAAATGTAGCCAAACTTTGTCGCCCACCTGGAACTTGTGTGGCACCCAATGTTGATCATGTAGTTTCTTTTACTTAGCATTGGCTTTGTCCAATATGTCATGGACCTGCTGGAAGGCGTGCTGAATGTGATTAATGAAGTTTTTTTCCCTGTCATCTTTGAATTGGACATGAGCCAAATTGGCTTGAGTAGCTGAAAATGGTATGGCGACAGTATTGGGGTATAGTTGTTGGAATCCTAACCCCACCTGAAAGGGGTTGTGGCCAGTTGAGCTATGAAGAGCTTAGTTGTATTTGTGTTGGACATAGGGGAGGTTGTTATACTATGTGCAACTATGCTTCGAGTTGTTCATGCATAGAATGTGCACGTTAATCCTGTTGACGACCTCTGTTTGGCCATCATTTTGGGGGTGGAAAGTTGTGGACTTAGTGAGCTTGGTATCCAGCATCGACTAGAGACTTGACCAAAATGTACTTAGGAACCTATTGTCCCTATTAGAGATAATATACTGTGGGATCCCAAAGTGCACCCATACTAGTTCAAAGAAGAGTCTTCTACTATGATGATCTTCTTGCCGGTCAATAGAATGGCCATCTTAGAGGATCTTTCGATGACCACGAAAACACAATAGTTTCCATGCTTTGTAGAAGGAAGTCCCGACATGTAATCGATGGAGATGGATTCCCAAGGTTAGATATGAGTAGGAAGTGGAGTATATAGGCCTTGCTTCTTGATGGTTGGTTTGGAAATAGCGCAGGCAGTGTAGGATGTGATGCACTTCCCAACATCTTTTCGAAGGTTCAGCCAATAAAAATAATTTTGCAGTACTACCACTATTTTCTCTACCCTTAAATGTCTAGCGACCCTACTGTAGTACGCTTCCCAAATCATCTTGTCACACTTTCTTGAAGGAACACAGAGGTGTCCTAGGTGGCATAATAGTTCAACCTAGAGGTGATAATTTGGAACTTACTTGCCTTCCAGAACTGTCTGGTATGTATGTGTGCTCAACTTATGTTCCTAAATTGAGGTCATAAATTATCGACCAAGGTTAGTAAACTCATGGAAGTGAGGAGCACTATATGTGCCTAGGTATCTGTTCCTCACTACGTTGTGTTTAGTGTTTTTTTGATGTTTTTGGTTTTATGGTTTTATGTTAAAAAGGAAAAGAACCAAGTGTTGGTAAAGAGAAGTGGATGGTTAGACTAAAATAGAGCAAAACCTATTCTGAATTGTGTATGGCACTAAAGAACATAAAATGCAAAGCTTGATAATGACTCATAGCAAGGAAATAAACCACAACATGAACTCAATAAATCATAACATGAACTCATCCAATTCATTCATTAGAAATATGTTGGAATAGCTTGAGAAAAGGACAAGTTTAGTGCAAATGAGGTTCTCCTAAGTAAACAATCATCTTACAATATTACAAATAATCTCATCCATGGCTAAAAGTTTATTGGAACACAATTGGAAAAGATTATTTGTAGCACAATAAGATTTCTACTCTGAATTAACTTGTAATGCTAAGATTAATCCATTCTGCAGCTCAACTTGTCACTACTAAGCCTCATTCGAAAGTTAGAGATTTTCTAGAATAGTTTTTGGGAAAAGGCTTATTTGTGAAATTGCAAAAGATTGCAGAACAATCAAGGCCTTAAACTAATATTACTAATTCCTGTCCATATGATGATGCATTAATAGAAAGTTAGAACAAGAGTAGTTTGTAAACAATGAAGGCCGTGAAGTCTAATTTTGACAGTTAATACAACTTAAAGAACAATGGATAACACTGAACTAGAATGCAATTGATCAAACTTGAAACACAGTGATCACAACTAAACTAGAATGCCATTAACCTAACTTGAAATACAGTGAACTGGAACTAAACTAGAATGCCACTAATCTAACTTAAAATACAGTGAACATAGTTGAACTAGAGTGCCATTATCAAACTTGAAATACAGTGACAGAATTAAAGTAGAGTGACATCTACCTCCAGAGTATTTCAACTGGACTAAAATGCAACTAATTCTATGAAATACTGCTGTACTCGGATTCTAAGTGAGTCCCGAATTTGTCTCTTTTCCATACACTTTTCCATGTCTCTTTCACTCACCTAAACCTCCAAAATTGTCAATATCATGTGCAAAAGGGTATCTAACATGGTTTTTAATTATGTTTGTGTGTTTTCTATTTGCTCTATAGGAAACAAAACTTGCTTCCCATAAACAAGCTCATAAGGAGTATGGCCTGTTGTGTTTCTCCATGTAGTTCTATAGGCCCACAAGGCTTCAGGAAGCCTATCTACCCAATCTATTCTATGTAAATGAACAGTCTTTGTTAGGATTCCTTCAATGACCTTATTAGTGGATTCCACTTGACCATTTGCTTGTGTATGATAAGGAGTAGATGTTCTATGTCTGATTTTGTACTTCTCCATCATTTGCTCCACTAGCCTTGATGTAAATTGAGCTCCTTGATCTGTAACAATTTCCCTTGGGACACCAAAACGAGTGAAAATATCCTCAAAAAGAAAAGTAACTACAGATGATTCATTAGCAACAATTAATGGTTTAGCTTCTACCCACTTAGTAACATAATCAGTGCAAACTAATATGTATTTCTTTTGTCTTGATGGAGGACTAATAGGTCCTACAAAATCCAAAGCCCATTTTTCAAAAGGTTCAATGTGTGCCTGAGGTTGTAATGGCATCTCACCTGAAGGAGAAGGTTTCCCTACCCTTTGGCAACTGTCACACCTTTTGACATACTCCCTTGCATCTTTAAACAAAGATGGCCAATAATATCCTAAATTAAGGATCTTATAGGTTGTCCTCTTATCTGCAAAGTGTCCACCACAAGGTTCATCATGACATGCCTTGAGAATTTCAGGCATCTCATCTTCACGAACACACCTTCTAATAATCAAATCTGGACCTGTCTTGTACAACTCATTAGCGACCCATGAATATCTTGCACTATTATTAATGATTTTTCTTTTATCCCTTGCATTCATAATTGAAGGAAATTTTCCTGAAACTAAATAATTGGCAATATCAGCAAACCATGGAGTTTGAGTAGAGATTGCAAAAAGATATTCATCAGGAAATTGGTCTTCAACCGGAGTGTCATCTTTGATATTTTGAATTCTAGACAGGAAATCAGCCACAGTGTTTTGTTTTCCAGGCCTATCTAGAATAGTAATGTTGAATTCTTGCAATAGTAACAACCATCTTATAACTCTGCCATTAGTGATTGATTTGTTCATTAAGTATCTAATTGTAGAATGATCAGTGTGAACAAAAGTTTCATAGCCTGTTATATAGTGTCTAAATTTGTTTATGGCATGAACAACAGCTAAAAACTCTTTTTCAGTTATAGTATAGTTTAACTCTGCAGGAGTCAAATTTTTATTGATATAATAGATGGCATAGGGAATTAAATCTTTTTGTCCCAATACTGCTCCTAGAGCTGTATCGGAAGCATCTGTCGAGATATGAAAAGGTAACTTCCAGTTAGGTCCCCTTAATATAGGTGCTTCAGAAATTTTGGTTTTCAGGGTTTCAAAAGCTAACTGGCAATCAAAAGTCCACTTAAATTCACAATCTTTGGTGAGTAATTTGAAGAGAGGAGATGCTATTTTGGTGAAGTTTTCTATAAATCTCCGATAGTACCCCGTAAATCCTAGAAAACTTCTTACATCTCTTTGACAACTTGGAATGGATAGGTTAGAAATAACTTCAACTTTCGCTTCATCAACTCTAATCCCATCCCTTGAAATGTGGTGCCCTAAAACAATACCTTCAGTGAACATCATAAAACATTTTTCATGACTAAGAGAAAGGTTTGCTTCTTGACATCTTTTTAAGACTTTCTCCAAGTTTTCTAAAGCCTCTTCAAATGTATCCCCATAAACTGTAAAATCATCCATGTACACCTCTTCACAGTCATGTATTAGATCAGAAAAAATTCCTAATACTGCCCTTTGGAATGTTGCAGGTGCATTGCACAATCCAAATGGCAATACTCGGTAGGCATAGGTACCCCAAGGACAAGTAAATGTGGTTTTATCTTGGTCTTCAAGTGCTACTTGGATTTGATTGTAACCACTAAATCCATCCAGGAATAAAAAGTACTTTTTACCTGCTAATGTATCTAATACTTGATCTATGAAAGGTAAAGGAAAATGGTCTTTAAGAGTAGCTTTATTCAGTTCTCGGTAGTCAACACACACCCTCCATTTTCCATTTTTCTTAGGTACAATTACTAAAGGAGAAACCCACTGACTGTCTGAAATAGGATAGATGAAATTAACATTTAATAATTTTTGCAGTTCTTCTTTGACAATTTCCCTAAGATTTGGATTCATCCGTCTTTGAGGCTGTCTGATTGGTTTGCAATTTGCCTCTATATAGATATGATGAGTACAAGTCTTGGGACTTATCCCTTTCATGTCAGTGTATTCCTATGCATATGCAGAAGAATGTCTTTGTAGTACTTTGACTAACTCTTCTTGTTGAGATTTTTCCAAGTTCTTGTTTATGTTTAAGGTTTTGCCTGGAAAAATTTCACTTGTAGAGCTGCCAAATTTGTCCATAGAATGAAGAGACATCTTCCTAGATGACAAAAACTCAATATTGGATCCCTCTTGAAATGATTCATGTTTGTGTTCTGGAGAGGATTCAAAGTTTTCTAGAGTATTCAGAATTTGACTATCTTCACTAATTTCTGAAATTGTGAAGAGTGGTTGTAAATCTTCTTCATTCTCTATCCATTGAGTGTCATCTAGATCTGTAATTGTCCTAGCTGGAGGATATAAAGTGAATCTTTTAGTTGAACTACCATCAGAAATATACATATCACCAGACCTACAACTAATAAAAGCATCAGCTGTAGCCAACCAAGGTCTTCCTAGTATAACAGGATGGCCTCCTAGATTATTCTTGGGGGTTAGGATCATGAAATCCATAGGGTATTCCCAAGAATCTAGCGACACTGGAATGTCTTCTATTACCCCATCTGGTCTTATTACAGATCTATCTGCTAATTGTAATAGTGTGGGTGTAAAGAGAAGATTAGGAAGTTTCAGTTTGTCCATGATTTGTCTACTCATGATATTTATTGCTGCTCCTAAGTCAATGAGTGTGTTTTGAATTTCAATTCCATTGATGTGAATTTTGACAACTCGATTTCCTGGGTCAAGATACTTTGGAATAGCAATCTTGCCCATCATAATGTCTGCTATTTGTCCTACCAGTTGAATTTTCTTGGTTTCTCTTATTCTTTTTCTTGTTGTCTTCATACTCAACTCCTTTATTGTTTTAGCTAAAATTGGGATTTCCTTGATGGCTTGCAATAATGGAATTTTAATGCAAACATTTCTCAATTCATCTAAGAAATCATAATTAGGCACCATGATTTGTTTCTCTACACCTCTATCAATTTGTAATCTTTCCGGAAAGGGAGGTATAGAAGTAGATGTGGATGGTTGCTCTAATACAGGAGTTGGATTTATTGGATCTTTTTGTTTTAGTTTTTCAATGTTTTGGTCTTGGAAGGATGTGTCTTCCTCAAGACTTTTATTAACCCGTAGGGAGTCTTCCTCAGAATTATCTTTTTCTTGTATGATCACAGAAGGTTTCCTCTTTTCAAGTATCTTTCCAGACCTAAGTTGAACATCACTAAGGTCTAGAGGAGTAATTAAATAAGTTGGAAACTGTTGACCTTCTATCATGTATGTATTCTAAGGGTTCTTATTATTGGGGTTTGGTATGGGCTGAGCCGACAATTGATTGGATTTTTGAGGGAATGGTAATGGAAGTGGTTGATTTTGATGAGGTTGGTTCTGATGATGTTGTTGAGGATTTTGTTGAAAATTTTGTTGAAGATTTTGAGGAAAATTTTGTTGAGGATTTTGAGGATAATAATGTGGATATGGTGGATAGGGTGGTGGATACTGATAGTATGGAGAGTATCTTCCATAGGGACCTTGTGATCCTTGTGCCCAAGCTTGAGATTGATTTTGAAATTGGGGCCAAGGTTGCTGCCAAGAATTCCAAGGTGGAGGTTGATTATACATTTGATCATGGAATCCTTGTGTTTGGGGTCCCTGCCAAGGTCTTCTAGATACAAAATTAAGAGACTCTGTGGAATCTGTAAGAGTTTCTTCTTGAAAAACAGCCTTGAGACCAAGAAGAGAAGGAAAATTCTTGGTCTCATGTTTCTCAGAACAAATGACACAGGTTTCTACAACTTCTACATCTAAAGGACACTCTCTCAAGGCATGTTTCTTTCTACATTTGGGACAAAAGATTGCCAAGGCATCAGATTCAACCTTTTGCTTGTTTTGTATCTTGAGGGTGTCTGTTTGTTCACTAAGACTCCCTAAGATGTCAGATTTAAAATCATCAAGCATGTGTCCTATTTCTGATCTACTTACTATCCCAGAAGTAGATTTACTTGCCCTTGCAAGAGCAGGATCTCGTGGACCTTTGACAGTTTTAGATTTCCCTCTTGAAAGGTTAATACATAACTCCGATATTTCAGGTAATGTAAGTTGTGATATATCCCCTTTTCCCATCATGTTTAGGATATCCAACCATTCATCCCTAATTGTTTTCAACAAAAGAGCTTTTAAAGTGTCTTGATCTAGATTTTCCATTTTTGCCCTTTTTATGTTGTATTTAAATCTTTCCAACAAATCTTCTAAGTTTTCATCTTCTTTTTGTAACATCTTGAACACTTCTTCCTTATGATTAACCGGCATATAATAATCCAAGTATCTCTCTAGAAATGCTTGTTTCATATCTCCCCATGTTCTAATAGAACTACTGTTTAGACTCATAAACCACTTCAATGCTGCTCCCTTCAAAGTTGAAGGAAATAATTTCAATTTTTGAGCATCTTGTAAGTAGTCATAAGTTCTACACAGCACTTCAAATTCGAATAAGAAAGTTTCAGGATCTTCATTTTTAAGCCCATAGAAGTTCGGAAGGACAGATGGTGAAATATTTTTCATGGTTGTATTGGTTTCTTCATCAAGTATAGGGAACCCAAAAGAGCTTCCTATTTCTCTTCTATCTCTTCCTCCATCTGCACCTCTACCTCCTTCTCCTCTACCTCCTTCTCCTCTACCTCTACCTCTTCCTCCAAATAGTGTATTTTCTCCATTAAAAACTCCTCCTCCTCCTCCTGCCATGGTTGAATCTCCTGTAGAAATAGAAAGATTTGTATCCCTGCTAGGAGTCTCTAGATTTTCTTCTGTGGCAGGTTCAGTGGATGAAGTGGAAGGTTTCTCTAATGGAATAGGTGACCTTAGATCTTCTAGAAGTCCAAGATCAGGAGAGGATGGAATATGGGTATGAGTTGAAGGTGTACTAGCTCTGGATCTAGATGAAACAAGTGGTGTTCTAGAAATCAAACTTCTGCCTCTGCTGCTTATAAATCTTCCCCTTGAATCTCTCTCCCTACGCATAAAATTGTTTTTGGATGCTAAGAAACAAAGGTTACCTAGTTTTCACTTCCCCAACAACGGCGCCAAAATGTTTGGTCTCAATCTAGTCTCCTAAACTGAGCTCATTTAATTGTCAACCAGGATTTGTAAACTGCTGAAGTGAAGTGTACTGTATGTACCTAGGTGC
Source organism: Pinus albicaulis (assembly GCA_034641835.2). Classification (NCBI taxonomy): domain Eukaryota; kingdom Viridiplantae; phylum Streptophyta; class Pinopsida; order Pinales; family Pinaceae; genus Pinus; species Pinus albicaulis. The sequence continues at coordinate 141,931 of JAXQQM020065704.1, forward strand.
TTGTTTCCTAATGCGTTGTGTGTAGTGTTTATGATGTTTTTGGTATTTGTGATGATTTATGATGTTTTTGGTCTTTTGGTGGTTTTATGTTTGTAGGAAAATGCCTAGAAAGATAATGGAAAGAAGCTGGTGATTAAAAACAGAGTTAAGCCTAATTGATGGAATGACAAATGGCAAATGCAATTGAGAATACTTAAGCAAAATTAAATCTAAACTATGACTAAATAAAAGCAAAGCTTGATAATGACTTTTAGGCAAATGATTCAAAACACAAACTAAACTTGAGAAATGATCACTAAGTATGCAAATTCTCTAAATAGACAGTGAAACAACTAGCTTACAATGATGCAATACTTTGTCCTTGATTAGAGATTTGAAACATAATTAGAGGAAAAACATTGTTATCATCATAAGATCTTCTATTTTAGAACTAGCTCCTATCTCTATTCTGCAATTTAATTGAATGTCACAAAACCTTTACTCAAAAGTTATTGATTTCTTTTCAAAGTAAGCTTTTGAGGGAGGACTCTGTTTATGAAATGATAAGGAAATTGCAGAGATACTTCAAGCCTTAAGATAATGTTGTCTTTTGCTCTTATGGTTGTAGATCAATTGTAGATTTTAGAACAGGAAGATGTTTGTAAATAATGAAGGTCGTTTTATTAATCCTAGCAACTGAAATAATCTATTGTGCAGTGGATGACAATCTGAATGTGAAGTGCAATGCAAAGGGTTAATCTAATAATGAACTTAAAATGCCACTAATCTAAAACAATGCTGGACTACAAGTCATCATCAAACTCAAAACAAAGTAACTGAACATGAATTAAGTGCAATTAAACTCCGGAGCATCCTAACTATACTACCATGCACTATTCTATGAAGTTACACAATCTGTTTATCCATCATTAGTGATATTTTGGAAGAATTCCTTCTTTTGGAAGAGGTATTAGAACAACTCTGACTGTGTAATTAAATGCAAATGCAAGCAAAAAGGACTGAAAGCAATGAAAAACTAAGATATCATATCCATATCCTACTCGTCATTATGATGTCTTGGGCAAGCGTTTAAGAGCAAGAACAAAAATGATACTTAGTGTAAACACACAACTAAATCATTCATTATCACGGTCATGTCTTGAACTTCTTAAGAATTTCTTGGAAGAGTTTCTTCTTGTGGAAGAGTGATTAGAACAAGTGTAACTATGATAGTGAACAACAAAAACTACAACTAAATCCTATAGTACTATAGCCATTCATCATTCATCATTATAATATTTTGGAAGAATTTCTTCTTGTGGAAGAGTTAGAATGAATATAACTACAGTAGCTGATTAAAAACAACTATGAATTCAACTCCTAATCCTACAATACTATAGTCATTTTCCCATTCATCATTATAGTCTTTTGGAAGAGCATCTTCTTGTGGAAGAGTTAGAATGAGCACGACTACAGTAGCTAATTAAAACAACTATTAATTCAAATTCAAAACGTAAAGGCAGCTAGAAGACTTATCTAATTTACGCAAAATAAATCCGTGCAAGAGGCAGGGTCCCTCTACCACCTGACGGAATTCAACTCCAAATTAAATCACGCTTCAAAACAACACGGTCTGCTCCATTAAAGATGAAATAGTTTGAACATAACACTCTGCGTCTTCAGAAATGTAGCACAGAGTTTAAACAAAATCTAGTATCAAATCTAACATAAAATCTCTAACATAGCTCTCGGTCTCCCAAGTCTTTATAAAGCAAATGCACATAACAATAATTGCAACAATTCAGGAACACTGTCTTTCCTTATCGGAATCATGTTAGGACTCTTTGAAGTGGCTGCGTGAAGAGGAAAAGACATCTGGACTGAGACAGTCCTAATAGAAGTCTTCCTTCCTAAATGTGTTCCCACGTTCAAAACCATACCCAGAATTCGTTTCTTCCTCCATGATGAGCAACAAACCATGTAGACATGATGTGGATCATGCCCATATGCGGTTTTTTTCAAGAGGCCACCTGGAACATACTCAAACGTGAAGGCAGCTGCAGAATCGCCGGTTAGCTACGGAATGTCTGCATTCTGCAGCTAGTTCCGGTCAAAATGCTTGACAATGGCAAAAATCACAAAATTTAACAAGTCAATCATGTAAATCATTCTAGACGTAATTTTAACTATATTCATTGATCAATTGGGTCTTAAGATAGCAATGGACAAGGGAAAATGAGGTAAAATGAGGTGAAGGAAAGCACAACTTTGAGGCTCAACAGTTGGTTCCCCATATGCTGCATGAGGGTATGATTCATCAAATACTAAGGCATATATATCCTTCAGGGCTTCATCAAGTGCATCTGTTCCATCTATCAACTTGAACACCCCTACAAAATCATCCTTCAAGGTTTCCCAGTGATGGGTGCGTTGATGTAGTTATGCGTCTAAATACCATGCGGCAAGGATTGGCCCAAAGGCATGAATGAACAGGTGGACCCATTCATCCGTATTTCCTTTACACCATTTCTCCATCCATATGTACAAGTGCTCGCGTGGGTCTCTTGGGCCAAGTAAATTCTTCACGTGTAGGTGAACTAGGAATTCAAATCGCAGGATCATCATTTCGCGACATCCCTCCCAATCTTGGAACGTCCCCTTCTAATTTTCCCACAAACTTGCAGGGGTTGCGCACATGGCTAGGTTAAGTGGCCACATCCTTTGCTCCCTTGGGACTTCTACTTTAAATGTCCACAAAAAATCCATAATACTACCAAAACCATCAAAGTAGGGTAGTTCTCTTGCCTCTGAGGAGATACATCAAAAGCTTTATGTGATCCTCAAACATCGTAGCGCAGATACATCATGTAACGGATTTTTCCAGTTTTCTATCTCCCCATCAGAGTCAGAGAGGAATTCAATGTCCTTCTCCTAGAAAATCATACCATCAGTCGTAGGATTGATCTGATCCTCATCTCAAGCAGTTAATTTATAAATGTGATCTGAGGGTTTCTTTCCCTTTTTATAGGTCCAAGCTTTCCTGTTTGACAACAGCCTTTCAGATAAGGGGTTCAGCCACAGCTTTCCCTTCAGCTCCTCCAATATCCATGCCACTACAAATTATGACATTAATACTTGGTCCTTCATCACGTTGTTCCATTTTAACCCTCTCTACATTCTGCGTAGGTGTCTACTATTTTTCTTGCATTTTTGCTATCAATACTAGGCAATACTCGATCACGTGATCCAATTGTCTACAATATCGACAGGAATGTCATGCAGGTTTCAGACAGTCCCTTTCCAAGTGCCATATTTCCCCACAGTTGTAATAGATCAATTTCCCTCTTCCCCGACCTGCGCCTCCACCGCTTCCCCCTCCCCCTCGTCTTGCTGGGGAGCCTCCTCTGCTTGAGGGGGATAGTGGTGAAGAAGGGTCAACTTGTACCCTATATATGTTCCCTCAGTCTATCAAAAAATCATAGGTCCAACAGTTATTCTCATCATGTCCCATCGAGGAGCATAATCGACACCATTTTTGCTTCAATTATGGAACATACGCACCAAGATAGGGACAGTGGTTGGTATCGTGTAGTCCGGCAATGCGACAATCAGCGCACCATAATGTTGAACCACTCAGCCCCACAGCTTATTTAGGGCGCACTGGGCTAGGTCCCCTAGCCTACATGTAGTTTTCCAATAGAGGGCATTGATCCTTAGTGTGGCTAGACACCCTGCATCGTATGCACCATATGTTTGGGCTAGCTTATTTATCTATCTCTTTTCATAGATTCTAGATTTCAAGGTGCATTGCCTCCAACTATCCCTGGATCTACTTCATCCTAAAATGCACATCATCCCTTGGCGCAGCTTCTAGTTTCATAGCAATATCCAAGGCTTTCTCTTTCTTCTCAATCACATGCTGACCCATAGGTCCGTGCAAGTGAGGTAGCAACATAGCGATAAACCATTCCTTGAGTTTCCTATCATCATACAGAAATTCCCCATCTCTGATAACCTTCTTTAATAGCTGATCGACTTCCCATACAGACTCAGCAGGTTCTTGTCTAAAGTATTTTAGGTTAGTTACTAGCTGTGAGTAGGACTTGGGCTTTCAGAATTTTTGTTTCAAGGCTTTCTTAATCTCTTCAATAGATGGATCCGCATGCTGGCCTACGTACCCCATATACCAGTCCAAGGCCCTTCCTTTAAAGGTGAGGGATAGTTGCGCTCTCTTTACAGCATCGGTAGCTACATTCTGCGCAGTCCACACTAATTCTACTACAAACCCAAGTCGGTCCATATCTTCATCTCCTACACCCTTGAAGGTGGGTAGCTTCATGTGTGTGGCCATATCTTCTTCTAGTGGTGGCAGAGGTGTAGGTGAGTTCTTACCCTTATGCTAACTTCAAGGTGATGTGGCTAGAGGACTATTTCTTGCATGTGCAGCCGACTCTCTTAACGGACTGTAGATGGATCTACCCCCTTCTCGATTGGTTTGGTAGTACTTACCACTTCATGTTGTACTTTCATTTTGATCAGAGGTCATTCATTCGGTGTGGCGGTACATAATGCCTTTTTCACATAGTAATATTTTAATTAGCAATGGAAATGTTCACAATAACTTACCTTTGAAACCTTTGAATAACCTCCACTCTACCTCAGAATAGGATACGAACTGATAAACTCTAAATTCCGTTACAAATCCCCCTAACACACTGTCCACCCAATGATCCATCGTGCGGTTTGTTGTACCTTAAGAGACAATCACTTAGCTGTGATAAGGAATTAGTGGTTAAGACATTTTATGATTATGTCACAAATTTTTATGTCTCTATTTTATTAACCCTCAGGTATTTATAATCAAACTCTTAAATATAAAATATTATGAATGCTTCACAATGCTACCATTTATTGATGTTGAATGAAGTGAATAGAAGAAAATGTAAGGAGAAGTCCAAACTGATATGCTATTTTATACAGAAAATATCGATCCAAACCCCATAAGAAATATGTGAAAGAAATAGTTAAAACAAAGGATTGCCAATTAAAACAAAGAGACCTACTGCTCATAACCTTGTTTTATTCATAGATGGAAATACATAATAAAAATTTGAATACATTTCAACATAAACAAAATTCCAGAAACTTGCTTACTCATTCATTAATCTTTGAATCTTTGAGTACAAAATATTTTTCTGGAGGTCCAAAACTGAGAACCTTTCTTTCTCTTGAAAATTACATTAAATACAGTAAAAAGCAGGTTGGAACTTCTGTAACCAATCCTAACTACCAAAACTACTTCAAGACTTTGAAGGCTGTCTATTACATTGTCTTCAAAAAATAACATAAAATAAATATCCTAATCTATAGGAATTGTTGATGATGTGGCTTCTTTTCCTTGATCAACTAATTTGTCTTTCTTTGTTGTTGATCCTTTTGGTAGGTCAAATGTCCAAGCTTTTCACTTTTTCCATATTTCTACCTTCGTCCTGGATGAATGTGTCAGATTGTGATATTTCAATATGAGTGCAGTATTTCGATCATAAGAAGGCCTTTCTGAGAAAATAGTTTTTACCATCCACAAGAGTTGAAAATGTCTATGCAAGAGGTTGACCATTGTCTCTCCTTTAAGCACCTCAGTGTTTTCATGCCTGTTATCAACCTTGATTTTTGTCATCACCAGTAAATTCCCATAAGAGCTCCATGGAAAAATATTTCCTTTAGCTCCCCAACATGATGGCAAGCCCACTCTTGTCATTTTATCGAAAGATTTATCAAATTGAATTACTGCTTCTTTGGTTTCCATTAATTTATTTTCTGTAGCCTTTCTGAGATCATTCATGAAAATCATTTTATTAATTTCCACTGCATATAACATTCTTTCTTGCATATCATTCTCCTCTAACTCCTGATCTGATTTGGAATTAATATAATCAATAAATATTTTGGCCCAAATGGCTCTATTAATTCATTTTTACTTATCAGACATAATTGGTTCTTCACACTCTACAATAATGCTTTTCTCTTTTTCAATTATCATCGAGAAGCACTAATTGGATTTCATTTCTGAAATGATATCAGTTCAAATGTTATCTTTAGCTTGTATTAATTAAATATTTCCTTTCATTATTTCTTTGAGATTCTTAATCTCATATTCAACATTTCAAAAATCCATTTTGTATTTATCTGATTCATTTTATATGACCTTCATCAATTTTGTTGCAGTCTCCACATCCATTTGAGCCTTCTTTCTATCTCTTTCATCCATCTGCAACTTAGTATTTAATTGAATAATTTGTTTTTGAGGGTATTCATCATTTTTAGGAAAAACAAAAGTATAGTTATGATTATCAATATGATTTTGTAATGAAATTGTAGTTTGCATTATTTTGGATAATTCTTCATCCTTCTGCATGAGTTGTTGCAAAAAATTTTCCTTTTCCTTTTCTACCTCTGCAACTTCTGTAGCCATTGAATGTTCACCAGTAGGTAACTTCAATTTATTCCTTAATGTAGATATATCTACCTCAGCACTTTACATTAATTTCTGCACAACAGTCTTATCACTGGGGTCTACTCCAATTTTTAAAATAATCTTCTTCTATTCTTCATTTTGAGCTGTTAAGGCTCTTCAGTTAGCCTTTTCTAACTTTAACTGTTTAATTACTTTGCCCAACATATTCTGTTCCTTTATTTCCATTGCATTAGTCTTTGTGAGGTCATTTACAATCAATTGACCTGTTTGCATATGCAAGTTCATTTTATCTATTAGTGGAATTTTCTTTACATCCACAATCATATTAACAGTGTTGAAATTGCTAGAAGAACCAATTGACATATCTGTAGGATGTGAGAGGTAAATTCTAAACTGATCTTTCTCAAGATCCATTACAGTTAACAATCTTGTTTGTTCAATAGTGACTTAATGTTCAGCTTGGGCCTCCATGCTAGCCTTCATCCTCTGATTTCTTTCTTCAATTTTTGAAAACATCTGTTTAATCAAGGGCACCTATTCATGAAAAGCTTCATGCTTCCTGGGTGAGGCAGGAGCATTTTTTTCTTCTCCCAAATGCAAAGAAAAACCAGGAGCAGTAGATGCAGGCTCTTCAGTAAGTTTTGTTCTCTTCATGGCTCCCTGCTCCTCATCATCTAGATCAATCACCATTTCCTTGGTTCTTTTAGCTGTTTTCTCTGCTATAATAGGAGTTTGAATTTTTGCATCTACTGAATTCTTCACATATTTACATGCTATCTTCTCTTGTTCTGGCCTACTTTCATGAATGAAATCAGAATACCCATTCTCAATCCTTCTATTTGAAATAACACTATATGGGTCATAAGCCCAACTTTCTCCTAGTAACATCTGCATGTCATCTAACATTTTTGTTACTTCATCAAATTCCTGTCTCATATTTACTATGAAAGGGCCTACAAACATGGTTAATTTATACATGTGTCCTTTCTTCATAGGCAAAAAATTAACCTAATCAACATTTAGACTCTGTATAATGAATTCTAAAGCAAAAATCTTCATTGGTACAAAATTTGGGAGTCTGTAAGGCTCGACACTTGCTCCATATAGCCTTATTTCAAAATATTCCTTAAAAAAAAAACCAATCTCCATATTTAAAATTTTTTCCTAAATGCAGAAACTCGTGAGATTTAGGTAAGAAACAGGGAGGAGGACTTCCATTCAATATTTTGTATGCAGTTGGCATGTAATAACTAGCAAAATCAAACAACCCAGCCTCATTTTGCTCCCTTCTAACTACATCTGTCCAGAATATTACTGATTTCCTTCTTTTATTTAAATCCATAATATTTAGACCTAAATGCATGAATTCTTCCACATTCTGGTATAAGAACAAATATACAATTAATGAGGGAAATTTAAAGGAACATGTTAATGAAAGGCTCATCAGCTGTGAGTTGATTGCTTCCTGCCATTATGATGAAAGATTCAACACCATTCCTGGCCTCATCATCATAGAAAACATCCCTAGAACTAATTTATCCACTGTATTATCATTATTCTTACCCAAAACTTTTGCAATATGACTCAATACTGGATGAGTCTCCACATCAAAAACCCCCATATCCAACTCCTTGCAATCTGGCTAAAACTGCTTCATGTCAGGCTTCAAATTAAACATGAACTGATTGAATTATTCTCCTGCAAGATTATCATAATATTGAACCAGTGAATTGTCAAAAAATTGAATGGATGACTCTGACTCAGGATAGCAAAGGGCTTGGTGGATTAATATCGTAGACACCGGCAGAACATTTTCTCCTTGGGAATTCATGACAAATAATTTCCCTGGATACATAACGAATACCAACCAATAGATGAATTCAGGGAAAAGGTGGGTTTTAGGAATGCATGCAGACAAGACTCTAGACTTGACCATGGCAGAATACACAGGGGAGGCATTAGCATTCAATATAACTTGTTGGTAAAAGTGGAGGTGAACTACTGAACAGAGGGTGTCTTGAATATCCCTCTCAGTATCTATGAGAGGGATATGGTTGGTTGAACCTGATAGGGATGACCATTTAGCCATGGTTAAAAGTTTACGTGGAAAATAGTTTACAGGGTGGTCAAATTTTGCAAGTGGCGGAAAGCTAAAACGGGGTGCAGCGCAAAAATTCACAATTAATTTTGAAAAACAGACAAAAAATTCTTTAAATAGGTGGTGCAGGTTTTAAATTAAATGCTGACAAGACGCACCAGCAAGCCGTTAAATCTGCTTGACGTGGAATATATCTATGACCAAATCATCTTCCTACGTCACTGATGGGGCTCTCGGGGTACAGAGGAAAACTTTGGCTAGTGCCCCCGCATTCAATCTCTGTCGTTGATATCCGCTTTCCCCATAGTCAACCCGGTCAACTGCGAAGGAACTCCTCATGGTATCCAGTGTGCTAGTTGTGCCCGCGGGTTGGGCTTTTTGATAAAGATTTTAATGATCAGCAATTTCCGCCCTTCAAACCAATCATCGTCTAACATTTAATACCAGACCCACAATTATAAAGTTTAAATGTTTAAACTTTAACTTAAACTTTGACGAACATAAACCTTTTTTCATGTTAAAGTATAAGACTTCAATACTTTAACATATTTTCCCACATTTTATATTTTTATTTTTTCAAATATTTTAAAAATAAAAGGATACGAATATGATCTAGAACATCTGGCTCCACCTGGGGATAGTATTTTTGCCACGAAACACTAAGAACCCGCAGATCAGTGCCTTCGCTTCGGGCATGGAGTCAAAAATTGCTTGATGAGAAATATACATTGAGAGGAAACTAAATATGTACAATAGTAAATTAACTGCCTTTAGTGCTGGAAATAATGTTTTAGATACTGCCCATTTATAGACAGTTCTACTGCTTCTCCATCAAGATTTTCTAGCATGAAAGTATTATTTGATCTGACTTCAGATATTTTGTAAGGACCATACCATAAAGGATCAAGTTTACCATGTTTCCCTTTCTCTTCCCTCCTAGTATCCCATCTTAATACCAGATCTCCAGTCTGAAACATGATTTCTCTTGCCTTTCTGTCAAAAATAGATTTCATTTTCTCCTGATAAATGATCAAATTGTCTCTAACTTTATTTCTTCTTTAATTTAATTCTATCACCTAGTTTAGTCTTTTGATCAAGGCATTATGTTCCTCTTGAGAGTATTGAAGAAAAGAAATTATTGGTCTTGCTAGGTGAGTAGGAAACAGAGCCTGAGCACCAGATACCAATTCATATGGAGACTTACCAGTGGATCTTTTAGTAGTCATCCTTACTACCCATAAAGCAAAAATCAACTTTGAATCCCAATCCTTTTGATTCTCATTGATGGTTTTCTTTAATATTTTCACCAATGTTTTATTAGACGATTCTGCTAATCCATTTCCTTGAGGATGACATCCTGTAGAGTGGGATAATATTACATTATAAGTTTGAAAAAAATTTATGAATCTGGCTAAATTGAAAACCTGGGCATTGTCTGTTACATTTTTTACTGGACATCCAAATCTACTAAAAATATTCTCCTCCAAAAACTTCATCACAACCAAATCATTTTCCTTTCTAGTAGGAACTGAATCTACCCATTTTGTAAAATAATCTGTAGCAGTTAGAATCCACTTAAACTACCCACTTTATGGTGGATTAATCTCTCTAGTGAAATCCAATCCCCATTTTCTGAAAGGTTCTTCAATAAATACAGGAAGAAGCGGTAAAGGAGCTAGCCTTTTCTTCTCTGCAAACAATTGGCATTTCTGGCAACTTCTAACAATTATATATACATTAGCAAATAAAGAGGGCCAATAAAAACCTAATTTAAGAATTTTATGAGCAGTTACCTTCCAGCTGTAGTGACCTCCACACAAGCATTCATGATATTTTTTAATCACCTCCATGGTTTCCTCTTCCATCAAACATAACAAAAATACACCAGCAGGATATTTCCAATACAACTTAGCTTCAATTATAACATAACGTTGAGCTTTAAGTTTTAGATCTCTATACTTAGCTCTGTTTATTGAAGGAGGACAAGAAAATAAATAGAGATAATGAATGATATCCTTATATCGGCCTGAATAGAGAAATTTGTACTTAATTGCTGACTTTGTCTTAATCTGATCTGTTTCTTTAGTTTCTTCATCTACAGGCACAAGTAAACTAATTCCCAAAGCTTGGAAATTAGATTCTGTCAGCAATTTGGCTAGTCCCTGTCCTTTGACTAACTTTTTTGGTTTGATATCCAAGTCATATTCCTAGATTTTGGCAATCGATTTTCCTCTTTTTCCTTCCACATCACTATGTATTAGCACATTCTTTATAGTAGAGTTAGGCACATATGCTACTATTTGAGAATGAATTATATAAGTTTGGAAAGCATTTAATTATTTTACTAAAGCATATACCTACTTCTCCAGGATATTATACTTCAGCTCTGCATCTCTGAGGACTTTGCTGAAAAAGGCTACAGGTTGTTCACTACCTTCTTCATCTTTTTGTAATAAAACAACAACAATAGTAGAAGATGATGCAAATGAGAAGACCTGAAAAGGTTTTAAGTAATCTGGACTGATCAAGATAGGAGCTTCTTGGAGATCTTCTTTAATTATACCAAATGATTCTCTTGCATCTTTGTCCCATTTTAAGTCAGCATAATTTGGAACAAATCTTCTCATAAACTTGATTTTTCCCAGAAACCTTTGGATATCTTTTTTACTTCTAGGCAGTGGAATTGTTTGTATAGCTTCAACCCTTGCAGGGTCAATCTTCACTCCTTGTTTTGAAACTATGTGACCTAACAAATTACCTTCTTCTAAAGAAAACAAAGATTTATTGGGATTTAATGACAATCCAAATTTTCTGCATTTCAAGAAAGATTTATTCAAGTGTTCTAAGTGTTCATCATCAGAACCTAAAAAAGAGTAATGTCATCAAGATAATTACTACAAATTTATCACCCACAAAAGCAATATCCATTACTCTTTGGAAGGTTTCTCCTGCATTCATGAGGCCAAATGGCATTCTGGCATACATGAATGTTCCCCAAGGTGTGGTGAAAGTAGTCTTCTTTTGATCTTCCTTCTCCACAGGCACCTGATTATACCCAGAAAAACCATCAACCATGGATAACCTAAATGCTCCAGTTACTTTCTGCAGAAAAAAATCCATCTTGGGTAAAGGATAGTTGTCTTTTAAGGAAGCTTTGTTCAAATTTCTGAAATCCACACATAATCTTATCTCTCCATTTTTCTTCCTGACTGGTACCAGATTCGAAACCCAATATGAATATCTTAGTGGAACTATGATTTTTTCTTGCAAAAGTTTTTTCACCTCTTTTTCAATTGGAGTCAACAATAGTGGGTTAACTTGTTTGAGCTTCTGCTTGTGTGGTTTATCCCCATCTTTCAATGGTACTTTATGTTGAATAATATCCAAATCATAAGTTTTCAAATATTCATATGACCATGCAAATATGTCCATGAATTTTTTAAAAATATTTACATACCTTTATTTGTACTCCTTAGGAACTCCTCTAAACAATTTGACTAATTTAGATTCATTTTGAGTCCCTAAATTGCAGTTCTACATTTCTCCATCTTGGGATACCTTTTTCTGGTTCATTGACACATCATTAGCATCAAAAAATCTTTCAAGAGGTACTATACCTCTAGGAAAAATATTATGTTTCAATTGAATTATCTTCTAGTCACCAATTGAATGTTTCAGATTTTTGGAAATATCACTTTGACCACCATCATCAACTTCTAAATCAATTTGACTATCTTCAAAAATTCCAATCATTGTTAAAAAAAAAAAAAATTTTCATCATCCTCAAAAACCTGCCAATGTTTTACATTATCAGGGATTGAAGGTCTGTATCTCAATTAAATTTCATATCTCAATCTTGGATTAATTGGTGGTTTAAATGTGCTAGCTGCAACTACCAATGAATCTGCCATTCTATTCTCTTCTCTTGGAATAAACTGTAAATTAAAATCCTCAAAATAATTCTCAACAAATCCCACACCTCATTTCTATAAGATCTCAATCTCGGATGTTTATTCTGGCACCAATTCTTATTTTTTCTTATGATTAATTCAGAGTCCCCAAAAATAGATAAAAATTGAATTCCCTTCTATTTAGTTGTTTGCAAACTTAGAATCAATGCTTCATATTCAGCCACATTGTTAGTATATTCAAATTCCAATTTGAAGGAAAAAGGTAAAAAATTACCTTCAGGAGATATAAATATGAATCCAGCTCCAGTGCCCTCCTTAGAGAATGCACCATCAAAATAACACTTCCAAATTTTATTTGAACACAACTCTTTATGTACATTGGCTGAAGCAAGCTGCTTTTGTGAATCTTTAGAAAATTCTACATCTTCATGGAGCATGAAATAAGAGAGATCCTCCTTCTCTTGGCCATAAATGGGGGAATTACCTGCATCTTTCTTGGTAGTAGTTTTCAAAAATCTAGTTTCTCTGTATAACCTCCTTTCCTCCCCATTAAAAACATGAATTATAGCATATGTGAAATCCAATTTCAAAACGCCTCCAAGCTTTGCCCCACAAGATCTAGACAACAACATACCAAATATGGTTGGGATATCTGCTACTATCACATCCATAATAATACTCTTAGCTGGAATTTGAGCCAGGGAAACAACCATATCCTTGATAAGACCCACACACTTAACCATTTTTGAATCAAAGGAATAAAGGTATCTATATGGTTTGGTGATTTGTAAATTCAATTATTTCATCACAGACAGTGGCATTAGATTATGTGATGCTCCAAAATCTAGCATACAATTATGTAAAATGAAATCATGCAACAAAACTAATATATAAAAATGTGGAATAGAAGAATCTACCTCTTCAACATGAGGTCCAAAAGTAACCACTGGTTTCTCTTCTTGCAGACTCACTATATCACCCACCTCATCAGACTGAGATAAATTAATAAACTCTGCAATTTCTTTCTTATAACCAGGTGTTTTGACCAACTCAAGAAGTGGTACTTGAATCTTTACTTTTTCTAATTCTTTAGACAAGATGAAAGTTTGATTTTGTTTTGTTAACTTTTCAAGTTCTTCTTGGTTTTTATTTAAATTTTCATGTTGATCAAGAATAGTAACAATTTTCTCCAAAATATTTGGGCCATTATATTTTATTTGAGGAGCTTCAGCTTGCTGCTTCTCTTTCTCTTTTTCTTGATTCATGGGTTGTTTCCCCTTATCTTATTTTTTAATAGGATTATTCTATAGCAGAGTTGCCATTGAAGTAGGTACTGATTCTGATTCCTCTCCTTCATCATCCTGAGTTCTCAACCTCTTTTTTGACCTAAAATCATATTTTTTATGCAACTCTGATTGCATAAAATCAGTAAATTGTTTGCAATAATCATCCATTTCTTCTTGATCAAATGAGATATCAACTTCTTTACATTCTTCTGCATATTATTTCTCACTCTCTTCTTTTGTTCCACCATCTTCCATATATACAGCAGAATTTTGATCTTCATCTTCTTTTTTATCATCATTAGCAGAATGTGATTCGGCTGCCTCTATATATAAAGGTGCTTGGACTTGATCTTGATATTTTCTTTCTCTCTGTAGAATCTGTAGGGGCTGTTTTCTGAATTGGGGGTTGAAAACCCCTCTGTTTTGTTGTGCAGGTTTCTTGTTATCTAATTCCATCTTTACTAATTTGTTTGACAAATTTTTAATGACCTTAGTCATATCATCTATCCTTTGATCTTGTGATGAATTTTCTTCTTTAGCCTTTCCCTTGTCTTGAACCTTTCTAGCAGCAGTCATGTTTGCCTCAATTTCTAAGGCATCAGTTTGAATTTGTTCAAGAGTGGAGGCTCTTCTTTCTCTCAAGGTAAAACTAAAATCTGATGCAAATGCACCAGCAAAAACAATCCTTCCTCCAATAGGAGGAGGTTTCATTTCCATAGGAAAACTATTGTACAACTTATTAAATCTTTTGACAAAATCACTCATACTTTCATTTGATTTTTTCTTTATAGCATTAAATTCTATTAAAGAAAAACCATGGTCTTGTTTTTCACCCCATCTCTGGATGAATTGTCTTTCTAATTCATCCCAATGATTGATTGAACCATTTGGTAATCCTTTGAACCATTTTCTTTCCTCTCCACTTAGAAACTGCACAAAAAGTCTCATTACAACATCAAGATGTTCTACATTAAATTTTCAGAAAATGTGCAAAACGAAGGCAAGTGTTGTTCTGCAGTTATTTCATATTCACCAGTAAATCTAGGGAGTAACTTAAGGTACTCCTGAGGCATTGCATTCATTGGTTGGGGTAGTTTTAATGGTGCATATCTAGTCATAAAGAAAGCAGAGGCTACCATGTTTATGCCCTGATTGATTGCTCTTTGAGCGGGGGTAAAATGAATACTAGTTGTAGGTGGGGATAAAAGGGGCGGAAAAAATGGTATGGGAAGGGGTATATGAATGATAGTAGAAGAAATGGCAACTGAATTAGGTTGAGATTTTGTGAATGGAAATGATACAGACTCAAAATATATCTCTTCTAATTTTGGTTCTTGGAAATGAATGGGTGATGATAAGGATTCTTTTTCCGGGAAAATGAGTTTCTGGGAAATTTCCTTGGATGGAAAAATATGAGAACTGCTGCCTAGTGCAAGCAGTGTGGCATCAGGTGTAGAAAATATTTTTTTTTTCTGGTGATTAGGATGTTGACTACCATCTCACAATGGATGGTTTGGTCAGGTTTAGGGACAGGATATGCATACCAAACAACAATGATCTCAAGAAGTTTATCTTGGAGAATTTCATGCTAAGTAGTGTTTAATTCACCCAAGATATTAGAAGACATTGATAGTAAGGAATAATTTCTACTATTGGCCGAGTTTGAAGAAGGCAATGGTAGAGTTTGTGGCTAGGTGCTTGGATTGTCAAAAGGTAAAATAAGAGTGTAAACATTTAAGTGGATTAATACAACCAATTTCGATTCTAGAGTTGAATGGGAGGTCATTTCCATGGATTTCATTACCTTTTTTCCCAGGAGATCTAGACAACACGATTCTATCATGGTTTTAGTTAACAAGTTAACAAAAGTAGCACAATCCATTCCATTGAAGTCTACTTATTCATCTAATGATTTATCATAGGTATTCATAAGAGATGTATTCAAGTTGCATGGTGTACAAAAGAAGATTGTATCAAACAGGGATCCTTTGCAGGATTGTGCACAAATTTGTCCTTCAACACAAATTATCATCCATAGGCATATGGAAAGAAAAACGGGGTCAATGTAAATATGGAGGAAATGTTGAGGATGTATGCGATACATTTGCAGCAGAATTCGGAAGAGTGTCTACCACTCATTGAGTTTTCTTACAATAATGGGTATAAGGATTCACTAGGGATGAGTGCATTTGAGGAGCTCAATGGGCAAAGTTGTAACACTCCCATTAGTTTGAGTGATCGAGTGAGTATTTTTTATTAGACGAGACATGTTGGTAGTGATGGAACAGAAAATGCAGGTTATAAAAACGAATTTAAAGGTAGCACATGATAGGAAGAAGAGTTATGCATATCAGCACAGTTTGTTTAAGGAGTTTCAGGTTGGGGAACATGTGTATTTTTGCATCAATCCAAAGAAGAGCTCCCTAAGAATTGGGTCATGTGCGAAGTTATCATGTTATGAAGCCAACTCAAAAATTAGAAGAAAAGAGAGATCAACACCTTCGAAATCAACCACTTTGAGGGGGCAGCCTCTAATACATTACATAAATGAACAATTCTTGGATGATACAAATGAAAAAATTCCTTTCAATATATAGGAGTCCATGGGGCCACAATGTAATCCTAGTGGTGCCATAATGTAATCTTGGCCGACCTAACAATAATAATGTAAGGGCACAATAATAACAATATGGGGGTTACGGGGGTACAACAATAACAGTAAGGGGGTTACACTAACAACAATAGGGGACTATACTAGTAATATAGGGACCTAACATTCTCCTCTCCTTCAAAAAAGGGTTGTTGTCAATGCTTGAGTAGATAGAGGTGCTTTTATATAAAATTATCATCCTCCCATGTAGAATATTCAGTGGGTAAGTTCTTCCATTTGATGAGATACTCTGAAATTGATCGATTTCATAGTTGTCGAGTTCTTGTTTCCATGATTGCTTTAGGTTCCAATATGGTTTTTCCTTCTTCATTAATTTTTGGCAATATTGTTTGAACTGGAAGCTTGTCTCCTATAACCTTTTCTAAACATGAAACATGGAAAACTAGATGCACTCGCAAAGAATCCAAAAGCTCCAATTTGTATGCCATAGTACCAATCTTTTACAACACCTTGTAAGGACCCTAGTACTTTGGCAATAATTCATTATCCTTATTAGCTTGCTTGAGGGACATTTGTGTGTATGGTTGTAGCTGTAAAAATACCTAGTCTTCCACATCAAAACTTCTCTCATTGCGATGTTGATCTGCTTGTTTTTTCATTCGATTTTGTGCCAAATTGAGGTTATCCTTTAAGAGTTGCAGAACTTCTTATTGGTGCTCGATGCGATCCTCCACTGCTTGAACCCTATAATTTTCCCTTAAAGAAGATGTGATGGATGGTGGATGATATCCATATAGTTCCATAAATGGGGTCATTTTTGCTGCAGTATGGAAGGAAGTGTTATACTAGCTCTCAACGAGAGGTAACGACTTGACCCATTATGCTTGCTTATCAAATACAAAACAATGAAGATATCCTTCCAAAAATTTATTCACTATCTATGTTTGACCATCAAATTAAGGATGATAAGATGAGCTATGAGCTAGTTGAGTACCCTAACAAGAAAATAATTTCATCCAAACATTTACTGTAAAAATTGGATCTTTGTCACTTAAATAATCTTCAGGTTTCCATGTAGTTTTTGAATTGTTTCCATAAATGTCATATCAACTATACTTTCTTTAAATGGATGAGATAATGCACAAAAGTGTGCATGATTGGTAAGTCTATCAACTACCACCATGATAACACTCCTTCCTTCGAACTTAGGTAAACTTTTGATAAAATCCATTGAAATCTCCTCCCAACGTTGACTTGGAATGGATAAAGGTTGTAGAAGACCTAGGGTCTTACTTATCTCAAATTTATTTTGTTGGAAAACCAAAAATTCCTCCACAAACGTTTGAATATCAGATTTAAGGCCATCCCAAAAAAATTCTTTCTTCACTATGTGGTAAGTTTTTAAAAATCCCGAGTGTCCTCCTAAAGGAGAAGTGTGCAATTCCAAAAGAATATTTTGTTTTATTTGGGAATTCTTGCAAATATATATTAAGCGATCTTTATACCATAAGGAATCAATTTTCCAACTAAATGTATCAAATGTACTAGGATCTTGCTACAAATTTTGAGTGAGTGTCCACACTTCTTTGTCCTTCTTCCATTCATCCCTTGCTTCGGTTATCCAATCTGGTTGGATAATAGAAATGGCACAAAGCAATGCTTCCACCTCTTCATCCTTTCTTTAGAGTGCATCTGCAACAACATTTAGCTTCCCTTTTTTGTATATGATTTCAAAGTCATAACCCAACATCTTTGTGACCCATTTTTGCTACTCTTCTGAAGTTAGTCTTTGTTCCAAAAAGTGTTTAAGACTATCATGATCAGGTTTTACCTTGAATTGTCTTCCCATTAGGTAAGGTCTCCATTTCTGTTAGGTCCCTATATCACTAGTATAGTCCCTTATTATTGTTAGTGTAACCCCCTTATTGTTATTATTGTACCCTTGTAACCCCCATTTTTTTATTATTGTGCCCCTAAATTATTATTGTTAGGTCGGCTAGGATTACATTGTGGCCCACTAGGATTACATTATGGCCCCATGGACTCCTATATATAGAAAGGAGGTTTTGTAAATTGTATCATCCAAGAATTGATCATTTATGTAATGTATTGGAGGTTGCCCCCTCGAAGAGGCTCATTTCTAAGGCGTTGATATCTCTTTTCTTCTCTTTTTGGAGCTGGTTACACAACATTTGGTATTAGAGGCTTGGGATTCTAGGGTTTCGCTCCTCCAAACAGGTCATCGTGGCATTTTCGCTATAAATTTTTTTCTATGAAGTTTCAGAAGCTGAAATTTTTAGGGTGCGAAGATGAAATCCTGAGGAATATTTTCTAAAATTTTAGAGCTTGGTTCGCAATATTTTCAGAGATATCATTTGTGGAAGTTAGGTCTTTTTTCAAGCTCCTAAACAGGTCATCGTGGAATTTTCGCTATAACAATTTTTCTACGAAGGTTCAGAATCTGAAATTCATATGGTGCGAAGCTGACATCCTGAGGAAATTCATCAAAACATTTCAGAGCTTGGTTCACAATATTTTCGGAGATATGATCTGTGGAAGGTAGTGCTTTTTCAAGCTCTAGAATTGCATCTCAAAGAGGTGATCATGGGAAAAGTTCAATAACTCTCTCTCTGGGCAGTGGATTTGAGTGCCGTAAAAATTGGTCACAAGTACATAGACTGTAGTTTCTTGGTTATCAATTTCAGAGACAAATGACAAAACAGTGACACGTGGAAATTCGCACAAGTTCGCTCTACTGAACCAGTCCAGAATTAGGTCATTGTGGGAGATTGGACACAACTTTTTCTTGGAGAATCCAAATTTAGGTCAGACCTGTGGCATTTGAAAGAAGCTTCAAAGGGATACTACAGGGTTGAATTTCAGATATTGAAGATTTTCAATTACATAGATAATCCAATTTCAATATCGAGCTCCTCAAAAGCAAGAAAAAGGTGTGTATTTTTTTTCCGAATTGCATGAGTCTTGTTTGAAGAATCAATTTGAATTGATTCCAAGGGAATATCACTATTGGGTTCTAAAATATGCCTCGTAAAAATAATTTAACACCCATTAAGCCTTCAGAAGGGTCTACTATGACTCATGAAGATGAAGAATTGCAACATGATCTATCAAAATTACAAGAGCAAGTGCAACAAATTTCACTCTCGCAAAGAGCAACAAAAAATGAAATGGAAGTTTTGAAGAAAGGTGTGGAAGCTAAGATGGAGGGCATGGAAGCTGGAATAGAAGCTAAGATGGATGATCTAAAATCAAACATCGAAGGTTTGACAAAGTTGATACAAGAAAAGTTTCCTAATGGTGAAAAGATAGTAGAAGAACCTCATGATGAGAACAAAATAAATGTTAATTGTGATTTCATAAACTCTAATGTTGGTAGGAAGAACCACCATATTCCAAAGATGGATATGAGGAAGTTTGATGGAAAGGATCCTGTAACATGGATACTACAGATGGAGCAATATTTTGATCTCCATAACGTGCAAAACACACAAAAATTACGCATTGCAACTTTACATTTAGAACAAAATACATTTGTATGGTATCGATGGCTTTGCTCCCGTAAAAAAATTGTCACTTGGTCAATTTTTACGGAGGAAATGATAGTACATTATGAGGATACAAAGAGCAACACCTTCTTTAGCCAATTGATAAATCTCAAACAAAAGGGTTTAGTGGGGCAGCACATTGAGGACTTCCAAAAATTGAATATAAGGGTAACTAATATTCCAGAGGAACACAGGATTGATCTCTTCTTAGGTACTCTAAAGGATAACATCGAACATGAAGTTCATGTTTTGGAACCTGATTCATTGGAGAAGGCATTCAGGTTGGCAAGAAAAGTTGAATGTAAAATTATGGCGACAAGGAAGCCTACCACTCAATTCTATAAAAAAGGAAGTGTTGCTATGCCTAGATTTCCACAACCTACAAGGTTGACACCACAACAATTGGAAGAAAAAAGAGCAAAAGGGCTTTGCTACGGTTGTGATAGCAAATACACTAAAGGTCATAAGTGTGCTGAGAAGAAATTATTTTACATAGATTGTGAAGAAGAAGAAGAAAATGAACAAGAAGAGGATATACACCAGGAACCACCCCTAGAAGAGGAAGAAATGAATCAGACCATATCGTGTAATGCACTGGCAGGAATTACCACTCCTCAAACTCTCAAGATAGAAGGACATATAAAGAAGAAAAGGGTAATAGTGTTGATTGATTCGGGTAGCACCCATAATTTTATTCATTATAAGGTAGCCAAGGAATTAAATTGTTTCCTATACCCAGCACCAGAATGTCAAGTGATGGTTGCAAATGGAGGAACTATAAATTTCTCTGGAAAATGCCATAATATCAAGCTAACCATGGGGAATATGTATTGACTAGTCCAATGCTTTCCATTCCTATGGGAGGTGCTGATGTTGTACTAGGAGTACAATGGTTACAATCTTTGGGGACGGTAGCTTTTAATTTTCAAGAACTTTTCTTGAAATTTTTTTCAGAAGGAAAGAAAGTCGAATTACGGGGTATTGCGGGGAAGCCAGGAAGGATAATAAGCTCTAATGTCATGACAAAGCTTCTAAAGAAAGAACAGCGAGGCGTAATTGCACAATTATGCTCACTAGAAGTTCCAACATCAAAATCATCCATTTCTGCAGATCTCCAACAAGTCTTGGACAATCATTCCAAGGTGTTTGAAACTCCCAAAGGACTCCCACCTATTCGTGATCATGATCATGCTATTCATTTGATTCCGGGAAGTGTTCCTCCAAACATCAGGCCTTATAGATATCCTTATGTCCAAAAGAGCGAAATTGAACGTATGATTGCAGAAATGTTAGAGGCAGGTATAATTCAACCTAGTCAAAGTTCTTTCTCTGCTCCTGTAGTATTGGTACACGAGAAGGATGGATCATGGCGAATGTGTCCGGATTATAGGGAGCTCAATAAGCTCACCATTAAAGATAAATTTCCCATTCCTGTGATTGATGAATTATTGGATGAATTACATAGAGAAATTTATTTTACCAAGTTGGATCTTCGTTCAGGATATCATCAAATTAGAATGAAGACTGAAGATATTCTGAAAACAACATTTCGAACTCATGAGGGTCATTATGAATTTTTGGTCATGCCTTTTGGCCTTACCAATGCACCTTCTACATTTCAAGGGTTGATGAATTCCATTTTCAAACCCTTCCTTACAAAATTTTTGCTAGTATTTTTTGATGATATACTAATCTACAGCAGGTCTTGGAAGGATCATGTTGAACATGTTGACAGGGTGCTCAAACTATTGCAGGAGAAACAATTATATGCATAAAAGTCCAAATGTTTCTTTGGAGTACAAGAGGTGGAATATCTGGGTCATATTGTATCTCACGAGGGTGTTAAAGTGGACCCTAACAAAATTAAAGCCATTAAGGAATGGAAAGTTCCCACAACCATAAAGCAGTTGCGAGGATTTCTCGGGTTAACGGGGTATTATCGCAAGTTTGTTAAGAATTATGGGAGAATAGCAGCACCTCTAACAACATTATTGAAGAAAGATGCATTTTCATGGACTCCTGAAGCAACTAAGGCCTTTGAACATCTTAAAGAGGAAATGTGCCTAGCACCGGTCTTAGCTACGCCGGACTTCACGAAAACCTTTATTGTGGAATGTGATGCCTCAGGAAATGGAATTGGTGCGGTTTTAATGCAAGAAGGAAGACCCATTGCTTTTGAAAGTCGTCTAATCAAAGGAAAGTATTTACAGAAACCTATTTATGAGAAGGAAATGTTAGCAATATTGCATGCACTAAAGAAATGGCGAACTTACCTAATGGAAAGACACTTCAAGGTAAAAACTGATCATGATAGTCTTAAACACTTTTTGGAACAAAGACTATCTTCAGAAGAGCAGCAAAAATGGGTCACAAAGATGTTGGGTTATGACTTTGAAATAATCTACAAAAAAGGAAAGCTTAATGTTGTTGCGGATGCACTCTCAAGAAAGAATGAAGAGGTGGAAGCATTGCTTTGTGCCATTTCTATTATCCAACCAGATTGGATAACTGAAGCAAGAGATGAATGGAAGAAGGACAAAAATGTATGGATACTCATTCAAAAGTTGCAGCAAGATCCTAGTACATCTGATACATTTAGTTGGAAAAATGATTCCTTATGGTACAAAGATAGCTTATATCTTTGTAAGAATTCCCAACTAAAACAAAAGATTCTTCTGGAATTGCACACTTCTCCTTTAGGAGGACACTCAGGATTTTTAAAAACTTACCACAGGGTGAAGAAATAATTTTTTGGGATGGCCTTAAATCTGATATTCAAAAGTTTGTGGCAGAATGTTTGGTTTGCCAGCAGAATAAAGTTGAGACAATTAAGACCCCGGGACTTCTACAACCTTTATCCATTCCAAGTCAACGTTGGGAGGAGATTTCAATGGATTTTATCACAGTTTTACCTAAGTCAGAAGGAAAGAGTGTCATCATGGTGGTAGTTGATAGACTTACCAAGTATGCACACTTTTGTGCATTATCTCATCCATTTAAAGCAAGTGCAGTTGCTACTACATTTATGGACAGAATTCAAAAGCTACATGGAAGCCCAAGGGTTATTGTGAGCGACAAAGATCCCATTTTTACTGGAAATTTTTGGACGTAGTTATTTTCTTGTTTGGGTACTCAATTAGCTCATAGCTCATCTTATCATCCTCAATCTGATGGTCAAACTGAGATAGTAAATAAATGTTTGGAAGGATATCTTCGTTGTTTTGTATCTGATAAACAAACACAATGGGTCAAGTGGTTACCTCTTGCTGAATGGTGGTATAACACTTCCTTCCATACTGCAGCAAAAATGACCCCATTTATGGAAATTTATGGATATCATCCACCATCCATCACGTCATCTTTAAAGGAAAATTCGAAGGTTCAAGCAGTGGAAGATCACATCGAGCATCAGCAAGAAGTTCTCCAACTCTTAAAGGATAACCTGAATTTGGCACAAAATCGAATGAAACAACAGGCAGATCAACATCGCGGCGAGAGAAGTTTTGATGTAGGAGATTGGGTATTTTTACGGCTACAACCATATAAACAAATGTCCCTCAAGCAAGCTAAGAAGGATAATAAATTATCGCCAAAGTACTATGGTCCTTACAAGGTGTTGCAAAGATTGGTACTATGGCATACAAATTGGAGCTTCCTGCTTCTTCGAGAGTACATCCAGTTTTCCATGTTTCATGCTTAAAGAAGGTTATAGGTGAAAATCTTCCAGTTCAAACAATATTGCCAGAACTTGATGAGGAAGGAAAAATCATATTGGAACCAGAAGCGGTCATGGAAACAAGAACTCGACAACTACGGAATCGATCAATTTCAGAGTATCTCATCAAGTGGAAGAATTTACCCACTGAAGATTCTACATGGGAGGATGAGAATTTTATACAGAAGCACCTAGAGCTACTCAAGTGTTGAGGACAACACTTTTTTGAAGGAGAGGGGCATGTTAGGTCCCTATATTACTAGTATAGTCCCTTATTGTTGTTAGTGTAACCCCCTTATTGTTATTATTGTACCTTGTAACCCCCATATTGTTATTATTGTGCCCTTAAATTATTATTGTTAGGTCGGCTAGGATTACATTGTGGCCCACTAGGATTACATTATGGCCCCATGGACTCCTATATATAGAAAGGAGGTTTTGTAAATTGTATCATCCAAGAATTTTTCTTTTATGTAATGTATTGGAGGTTTCCCCCTCGAAGAGGCTCATTTCTAAGGCGTTGATATCTATTTTCTTCTCTTTTTGGAGCTGGTTACACAACAATTTCTTTAGTGCATGTAGTATTGCCAACATTTCCTTCTCATAAATAGCCTTTTGTAAATAATTTCCTTTGATTGAATGACTTTCAAAAAAAATGGGTCTTCCTTCTTGCATTAAAACAACACCAATTCCATTTCCTGAGGCATCACATTCCAAAATAAAGGTTTTTGTGAAGTTTAGCGTAGCTAAGACTAGTGCTAGGCACATTGAATTTTTAAGATGTTCAAAGGCCTTAGTTTCTTCAGGAGTCCGTGAAAATGCATATTTCTTCAATAATTTTGTTAGACATGCTGCTATTCTCCCATAATTCTTAACTAACTTGCTATAATACCTTGTTAACCCATGAAATCCACGCAGCTACTTTATGGTTGTGGGGACTTTCCATTCCTTAATGGTTTTAATCTTGTTAGGGTCTACCTTAACACTCTCGTGAGATACAATACGACCCAGATATTCCACCTCTTGTACTCCAAAGAAACATTTGGATGTTTTTGCATATAATTGTTTCTCTTCCAATATTTTGAGCACCCTGTCAACATGTTGAACATGATCCTTCTAAGATCTATTGTATATTACTATATCATCAAAAAATACTAGCACCAATTTTCTAAGGAATGGTTTGAAAATGGAATTCATCAACCCTTGAAATGTAGAAGGTGCCTTGGTAAGGCCAAAAGGCATGACCAAAAATTCATAATAAACCTCATGAGTTCGAAATGATGTTTTTGGAATATCTTTAGTCTTCATTCTAAATTTTTGGTATCCTGAACGAAGATCCAAATTGGTAAAATAAATTTCTCCATGTAATTCATCCAATAATTCATGAATCACAAGAATGGGAAATTTATCTTTAATAGTGAGCTTATTGAGCTCCCTATAATCTGGATACATGCACCATGATCCATCCTTATTGCACACCAATGCTACTGGAGCAAAGAGAGAACTTTGACTAGGTTGAATTATACTAGCCTCTAACATTTCTACAATCATATGTTCAATTTCACTCTTTTGGACATAAGGATATCTGTAACGCTGGATGTTTGGAGGAAAAATTCCTCGAATCAAATGAATAGCATGATCATGATCGCGAATAGGTGGGAGTCCTTTGGGATTATCAAACACCTTGGAATGATTGTCCAAGACTTTTTGGAGATCTGAAGAAATAGATGATTTTGATGTTGGAACTTCTAGTGAGCATAGTTGTGCAATTACACCTCATTGTTCTGTCTTCAGAATCTTTGTCATGACATTAGAGCTTATTATCTTTCTAGGCTTCCTTGTGATACCCTGTAATTGGATTTCCTTTCCTTCCAAAAAAAAATTTCAAGAAAAGTTCTTGAAAATTAAAAGCTACCATCCCCAAAGATTGTAACCATTGTACTCCTAGTACAACATCATCACCTCCCATTGGGATGGAAAGAATTAGACTATTCAATACATATTCCCCCATGGATAGATTGATATTATGGAATTTTCTAGAGCAATTTATAGTTCCTCCATTTGCAACCATCACTTGACATTCTGGTGCTCGGTATAGGAAACAATTCAATTCCTTGGCTACCTTACAATGAATAAAATTATGGGTACTCCCCGAATCAATCAACACTATTACCTTTTTCTTCTTGATATGTCCTTCTATCTTGACAGTTTGAGGAGTGGCAATTCCTGCCAATGCATTACATGATATGGTCAGACTCATTTCTTCTTCATCTAAGGTTTCTTCCTAGTGTATATCCTCTTCTTTTGAAGTTTCTTGTTCATTTTCTTCCTCCTTTTCACAATCTATGTAAAATAATTTCTTCTTAGCACACTTATGAACTTTAGTGTATTTTCTATAACAACTTTAGCAAAGCCCTTTTTCTCTTTTTTCTTCCAATTTTTGTGGTGTCAACCTTGTAGGTTGTGGAAGTCTAGGAGTAGCAACACTTCCATATTTATATATGTGAGTGGTAGGCTTCCTTGTTGCCATAATTTTACATTCAATTTTTCTTGCCAACCTGAATGCCTTTTCCAATGAATCAGGCTCCCAAACGTGAAATTCATGTTCGATGTTATCCTTTAAAGTACCTATGAAGACATTAATCCCATGCTCCTCTAGAATATCAGTTACCCTTATATTCAATTTTTGGAAGTCCTCAATGTGCTCCGCCACTAAACTCCTTTGTTTGAGATTTATCAATTGGATAAAGAAGGTGTTGCTTTTTGTATCCTCATAATGTGTTATCATTTCATCCGTAAAAATTGACCAAGTGACATTTTTTTTATGGGAGCATAGCCATCGATACCATAAAAATGTATTTTTTCTAGATGTAAAGTTGCAATGCGTACCTTTTGTGTGTTTTGCACATTATTGAAATCAAAATATTGCTCCATCTGTAGTATCCATGTTACAGGATCCTTGCCATCAAACTTCCTCATATCCATATTTGGAATATGGTGGTTCTTTAATCCAACATTAGAGTTTGTGAAATCATGATTAGCATTTATTTTGTTCTCATCATGATTTTCCTCTACTATCTTTTTGCCATTAGGAATCATTTCTTGTATCAACTTTTTCAAACCTTCCTTCAAACATTCCATATCTTCCTTCAAACCTTCCATTTATTCTTCCATACCATCCATTTTTTCTTCCATACCATTCTTCAAACCATACATCATAGCTTACACGCCTTTCTTCAAACCATCCATCTTAGCTTCCACACTTTTCTTCAAAACATCTATTTCATTTTTTGTTTCTCTTTGCGAGAGCGAATTTTGGTGCACTTTCTCTTGTAATTTTGATAGATCATGTTGCAATTCTTCATCTTCATGAATCATAGTAGAGTAATATGAGGGATTAATGGGAATTAAATTATTTTTACGAGGAATTTTAGAACCCAATATTGATATCTATGCTCAATAGGCCTTTGGAATCACTTAAAACTGATTTTTCAAACAAGACTTATGCAATTTGAAAAAAAATTACACACATTTTTATTGATTTTGAGGAGCTTGATATGAAACCGAATTATCTCTGTGATTTCGGATCTTCAATATCTAAAATTAGGCCCTAAATTAGCCCTCTTAATATTCTTTCGAATTCCACATATTTGACCTGATTTGGATTCTTGAAGACAAAGTTATGCCCAATCTCCTACGATGACCTAATTATGGACTAGTTCAGTAGAGTGAAATTGTACGACTTGCCACGTGTCACTGTTTACTCCTTTTGCTCTGAAATTGATATAGAAGAAAATATATTCCTTGTACCTATGGCCACAGTTTACATAATTCCAATCCAATTCTCAGAGAGATAGTTATGATGGTTTTCCCATGGTCACCTCTTTCAGATGAAATTCGAGAGCCTGAAACAATCCTAAATTCCACAGATCATATCGCCAAAAATATTTAGAACCAATATCTAAAATATTGACATGAGGTTCTTCATTATTTTGGCTTCACTATGTAAAAATTTCAGCCTCTAAAACCTCGTAGAAGAATATTTATAGCGAAAACTCTATGATGACATGTTTATGTTAAATTCAGGATCCTGCAAAAATTCCTGACTTCCACAGATCATATCTCCGAAAATGTTGTGAACCAAACTCTGAATTTTTTCGACGATGTTCCTCAAGATTTCTTCTTCATACTCTAATAATTTCAGCTTCTGAAACTTCATAGCAAAAATTTTATAGCAAAAATTCCACAATGACCTGTTTGGAGTAGCGAAACCCTAGAAAACAAAGCTCCGAAACCAAATGTTATGAAACCAGCTCCAAAAATAGAAGGAAAGAGAGATCAATGCCTTATAATTCAGCCACTTCGAGGTAGAAACCTCCAATACATTACATAAATGAACAATTCTTGGATAATACAAATGAAAAAAACTCCTTTCTATATATAGGAGTCCATGGGGCCACAATGTAATCCTAGCCGACCTAAAAATAATAATGTAAGGGCACAATAATAAAAATATGTGGGTTACAGGGGTACAAAAATAACAATAAGGGGGTTACACTAACAACAATAAGGGCCTATACTAGTAATATAGGGACCTAACATAGCACCTCAATATTGTGGGCCTTTCGAGATCCTTGAGAGGATTGGACCAATTAATTATCGACTTGCACACCATACAACCATGAAAGTTGATGATGTTTTCCATGTTTCATTTATTAAAAGATATGTAAAATAAGTTGATCATGTTATTGATTGGCCTGTATTGCAACTATAAACAGAAGGAGAATTCCAGCTGAAAGCTCAATGTATTATGCATAGAAATATGTCGATGCTTTGGAATTGAGCAATCGAGTAGGTTAAAGTGCATTGGAAGCAGTTTGGGCCCAATGAAGCTATATGTGAGATGGTTGATCATATGTGGACTATGTATCCTTCATTGTTTTTTCGGTTGAGGAAAATCATTTTTGGTATATGTACATATTTATGTATGGTTTTTATTGTAAATATTGACACGAGTTGTGTTATGAATATCAAATAAGTGGTATGGTTTTCATGTTGTGATGTCTATAATGTTGGTTTTATTTTCAATAGGTTATTAATTGTAAATACTGCAATGAGCTAAGTTATAAAGCCCCATGGGAAATATGTTTTACTTTCAAGGGTGTAGCTAGTTGTAGGTGTCATTGAATATCGAGGATGATGTTCCTGTAATATTCCAAATTTTACATCTGTTTATTGGAATATTAGAGTTGTTACTTATCTTGGTTAACTAAGCAAATAAATGGGTGAAGGGACCCATAACCCCTTATGATGAATAAATCCTCTCCTAAAGAGTGTGAAAATGGTTAATTAGCTAATAAAGCTACATCATGGAATAGTGGAGAAGCTTACTAATGAATTAAGAGTGGAGAACAAACATCATTAATAAGAAAGAACATGGTGAGATGAAGGGGTCAAATAGGATAAAGGAGGAATCAAAGTAAGATCATGGAGCAATAAGTGATGAGATGATGGAGGAAGTGTTGCATTAGTGCACATATGATGTAGAGGGTGAACATTAAATGCAGAGATCATGGAGATCATGGAGAGACAATGCAGTCTACATGGAGACCTATGTCTACATCTGAAGCGCAATTATAAGGTGGGAAAAAGCATGGGAAGGCTCACAAAAAATATAAGGAAGATGAATGCAACATTGGAGGTAGGATTTTGTATTATTTATTTGAGATATTTTAAGATCTGGAATTTTCATTTGAAATTCCAAAGCACACTTAAGCAGTTTAGCTAAGTCTGCAGTGTTGTTTAGCACAGGGTGTTCCCGAGCGGGAATCCCACCCTTACCCACGGGGGACATTGAGTGCCTACTCTGGGAAGGTTATTTTGAGTTTCCATTCATCATCAGGCATTGGTGCCCCATTGTTCCTACTCTCTACAACCCATACATCTTCAGGAATTATCCATTCTTGCATTAGGGTTTTAGAGGAGGAGGTTGTCCTTCAGTATTTTAGTTGAGGAACCGGTGGAGGATTCATCCTTGCAACTTAAGCTTCAAGATCATCCTTCCAGTGCTTAAAATTCATATCAATCATCATTCCAAACATATCACACATCCATGTAGCAACAATTCCATCAAGGATTGCGTAGTCAAGTCCTGTAGATCCATTGGAGGAGGGAATTTTCCATTACTTCAGTTGGAAATCCCGTGAGGGATATTCCCCTCACTTGGTACTTATTATTTCCTTCATTATTGAGCTGATAAAACATATTTTTTAGTAGTCATCAGCCTCTCCCTCCCAGACAGCATAATTTTTCTAGCTGTTGTGTATGCAACAGTTTTCATCTTGAGAGGTGGAAGAAGAAGCTAGATCTCAAGCTTATATCTTGGAGATTTAAAGGAGGGATCAACCCTCAAAGCATAGATCTCATCTATAACAAATTGCAGCCATCTTACATTAGTTTATGCCTAATATCTTCATAAACCAGTAGTCAAGGGATCAAACCCTAGGAGGGTGAATTTCTGATCTTCTTAGATCTGGATTTCCTTTCTGGGTTATCTTGGGTTTCCATCATAGTGCTCGGATATGAAATGTTGGGATCATTAGAGCTCCAAAGAACCATATATCTACGTTTTCCTTTCAGCTAGAAAATGCAAGGTCATCATCAGCTGAAGGGACAATGTATTATTCAACATCCAGCAACCCTAATTATGCAGTGCCTGCTTTGGCATTGATTCAGGGTCATTCTAGGCCATTTATTTGGCTTGAGTGCTTCTATTTTATGCATTGTTGTATCTATAATCCATATCCCACATAATAAAATGGCTCACCTATTCTATCTATATCTGTGTTTTTCATAAGTTATGTGTACATAATATGTTGTTTTGTAATATTCCAAAATTGGAAAAGCAGCAATATGGAACATAAAACTGAAAATAACAGTGAATATCAATACATCCAAAACATGAGACAATCATAGAGCCACTCCATTATTTTTATTAGTAGAAAATAAGTACAAGTCTTGAGTAAAAAATCACTCAAGCTGGGAAAACAAGCCTCCTATGATCCACTACATCAAAATATGAAATATCGCTAATACATAGAATGTCGGAATGTTATGACTGCAGAATCTATGAGGGAATAGTTGCAATTGAATATATATATATATATATATATATATATATATATATATATATATATATATATATATATATATATATATATATATATATATATATATATATATATATATATATATATATATGGGTATGTGTGTGTGCTGATACAATTCTCCAAGAATGTCAAGAATAGAGATATAGGCTCTCAAACATATTTCCAAGACACCCCAAAAAGGGTTTCCAGAAATACCCAAAATATAAGAATGAAGAAATGCAACCCTAGGGCTGAATGATCACTCCTACTAAATAATTGATAGGAGGTGGCTGATTTGATATAGAAAATAGATGGAACTCCTCCAATAGATCTCCTGGATGAAGGGTTGCCCCTGACTGGGAATCTAACAACTCAACTAGGATACTGAACCCTCCACTGCTGCTGCTCACTAAAATAACCCAATTCATGAAGGGAACTGTGTTGTATATGATGGAAGCTACTTGGCCTACTTCCAGATATAAAAATGAGGCTCAAGAACCCCCCTTGATAGCCTCTTGGTTGAAGGGCCAATCCCTCCAATGGAAAATAAGCTAGGAAACTGAAACTACTCTTCCTCCACTGCTACTGCCCTGCAAAACAACAAAACTCTGGAAGAGATTGCATTGTGGATGATGGCTGAAGCTTGGCTTGATGCCGGATAGTTAAAATTATGCTTAATATACATATCTTGAGTAGGCACTCGAATTCCCTCGAGGATGAGGGTGGTATTCTTGCTTGGGAACACCCTTGTGCTAAATTGCACAAAAAACTCCACTAAACAACTGAAGCATGCAAATAGTCATACAAGACCAATACAATAATAATATTCTAAATCATGTCTTCTATGGCTTCCATCCTCTTCCTTTTATGCTTGGTGAGATTCCTCACCCTGGGTCCTACTCATTAAATATCATACTCTCATGCATAAACTCATCCATCATAACTACATTGTCCTCTTTAATGCTCCACGCCCTCCATGACAATGATGTTGATTTGGTCAAATTTGACCCTGTCCACATGCTTTAGACCCTATTCACACATGAGGGTGCTTTACCTAGCTAATATGATGATCCTCATCCACATTACAAGTGGTTTTATTCATAATAGAGATATTTATGGGTCTCCCTACCCTCTTATTCATCCATCTAAGTGACGAAAGAAAAAATTAATATTCCAACAAGCTGGAAGCTAATTTGGAATATTACAATCCTCCCCTCCAAAATGTTTCTTGTCATCAAGTAACTACAAGGATGGATACTGCAAAATATCCTCTCTTCCTCATGTATCCTCCTCATCTGATAGTCTCCACCACTGACGTAGGTGCTCTCCAAACAACATGTCTCTTAGTTGATCCTCCTAGGTGTGCAAGTTAGCCTTTGGTAAATAAACCAAATGGCTCTCATCGTGAAAAAGTGGGAGATGCATGGGGAAAAATACATGATTTCAAATGGCCTCCTTGAGGCATGAGATATAAAAAAATTTTGGGGGCCTCAATCCCAATGAGAGACTCCAATCCCAATGCTATCATCCAAACAAAATGGATCATCCTGGGTAGCTCATAGAATAACTCGTCATTCCCCTACCTTTGCAATGTAAAGGGGTTGCATGGCTGAAAATGAAAGGCCAAGTTGTTTACCCCATGCTATCTCTCTCTCCATTTGTGATATGTATGGAGCTGCTTCTGCTCTGGGGCTGCAAAAATGTTGTCCTCAAGAAGAAAAAAGGTATCTGGACTCTCATGGTTTCACTCTTTGGTTCCAAGAACCTATCTTGCCCAATCCATTCCACATATAGCGAATATAATTTCATCACAATATGGGATCCAAAGAAAAGATAGACTAAGTGTGATATGACATACCAGATGGTGAAAATAGTCCATCAAGTGAGACTAGTGTTGTTCTACTTCTAGCTTTCCTAAAACATGATATGATAAGTGGCTACCCAACCACTTGCTTACTGCCACTAGCTTCTCATAAGCTTGGGAGTAGAAAAGGGTGTTTGGTGTACACTTTGTGTAACCCAAACCAAGCAATTCTTTCTCAAAACCCTCCATGAAGTGGCCATCCCCATCACTTACTGTAGCCCCAAGAGGACCATGAAATCCCAAGACAGTCTTACCCTCTTGTGGAGCAATGTACTACAAATGTATGGCAAAGGAATGCAAATACTTGGTTAGATGAATAATACAAAGAAAGACACAATCCTTACCATATATTTTTGGTGAAGAGGTCCATAGATGAGCCTTCCCAGCTCTCTATCAAAAGGTGAAGTGGTTGTAAAAACCTTTCAAGGTGGTTGATTTCCTCCTCATTCATCAAGCAAGACACATACCTCCTGATATGTTGGAGCATATCCTCTTTGAGACCTTCCCATGAGAATCTCTCCATGATGGCCTGATAAGTCCCAATGAAATTTGTGTGATCGGAAAGGAGTGCCTCATGTGCTACATATAGAATATTCTCCTTGAGCTAGAAGTTTCTAGTCAAGAATATCCTATCCTGGTAATAGATGACTCCATCCATCACTCTATACCTCCCATCTGTTACTTTCCCATTAATTACCTCACATGTGAAGAGGTTCTTGGAATACTCCACCAATAGTTGTGACTCCCAATATGGATCTATACTCCTGATTGATAGCACTGATGATTTCTGTAATGAAGCACCTTTCACCTCATATCTCCTATCTTTAACATGCTCAATGCCAAAGCCACATGCCGAAGTACTGCTATCCCACTTTTTTTCCTCCCTTGCAGTTGATTTTTCCCAACACAAGATTGAAGTTCATGGGGGTCAACATTCTCCTGGAAGCCATTGCCAATCGAAAACTTCCCAAGTTTGTCCAATGCATGCAAGAGTTCCAATAACCTCTTTTCATATTTATAATACTCCCTCTTGTGTGGAAGTATCTCCTGATTCTCCAAGGCTATGGGATAGTCCCTTGGTACCATGCTTGTGCCACCATCTACTCATGAATCGTCATATTTAAGCACAAGTAGTTGGGTGAGAGATGTCAATACAGATATCAAACAATTTCTCATCCCTTCTTTGATCCAATCAAAGTCTCTCTGCATTGTGATATCTTCTCCCAAATCTCCTTCCTCAGCCATACCCCTGGATGATGCACCTTGTTGTGAGAACTCTTTGATCATCTTCCAGTCAGTGGGCCTTCCTGGTGGAATGCCTCCATGTAATGAAACATCAAGGGCTAGGATAGGATGTATATCTGAGTGGATTGATTTGTCCCTGCTTCAACTGCACAAATCAACCTCCTTCTTAAGTGCAGAGACCTACCCACCTAGGTGTGTATGCCCCTACTCACCTGATGCTAGCCATCCTTCTCATATACCCCTTTCATCTGCAAAGTCTCCCAGTCTAAGGTGTCCTTCCTTGATGTAATTAACCCCTACCCACCCAATATCATATTAGTGTCAAGAATCTTGACAACAAAGAAGTGATTTGTATTCAATTCTGGAACACACTTTCTCCACTACTTAGTCCCATTGTTTATCAATATTGACACATGTTTCTCCTAAATTGTTCCCTAGTCCCCATTTATTAGAGTTTTTGGAACTTCTTGCAAGGATACAAGGGCCCCTCTAGTTGGAGAAATGGCTCCATTTCCATATCCATATGGTGATGGATCTCCACCTGGTGCTACAACATTAGTATCCCTTTGCAAATATTCCTCTTCTCCCTCATCATTATTGGATATTACCCCATCATCACTAAGAGACCCTTTGTCTTGGTCCTCTCTTAAGGGAGGAATCTTCATGTCTTCCTCTTGAGAAGAGAACTCTTGTTGGAGGGGGGCTATTTCCATTTGAAAATTATTTTTCAAGTCCCTAACCTCCTTAATATAATTTTAGAGCATAGTTGTTCTAGTGGATCCTAGCAACTCATGAAAAGGTTTTGACTGCTTAAGCTTGGCTAGCTCA
The DNA here is from genome assembly GCA_034641835.2 of Pinus albicaulis. Classification (NCBI taxonomy): domain Eukaryota; kingdom Viridiplantae; phylum Streptophyta; class Pinopsida; order Pinales; family Pinaceae; genus Pinus; species Pinus albicaulis. Next base: position 176,657 of record JAXQQM020065704.1, read on the forward strand.
ACCAAAGGTGTTTCTAAATATCTTTGATCAAATATTTTGACTAACCCCCTAGTGAACTATTCATAAGTAGATGCATTTTCATGAATCAATGTAAAAATACCATGAAACCACCAATCATGAGCCTTACCTTCAAGGTGCAAGTTGCTACCTTAATGGTATCCACTTCTGAAACTTGGTGCAGCTGAAAATAGGTTTCCAACTTCCTTACCCAAGCCTTAGATGTGCACTTGGGCGACCCATCAGAAGTAGGTAGAAATAATCTACCCAAACTATGTTGCATGTACCCCTTACTTCTATTGTGATTACTGGGTCTTTTATTTTCCTTGATCTGGCAGAACCCTTGGAAGTTTAGATTCTCTTTGAACCTTTGAGATTGATATTCATATTCTTAGAGATAGTCACCAAGAGTATCCTCCCTTTGTGCTTATCCTTCCTCTTGCTCTCTTGCTAGGAATGTAGCCATGGTAGAGCGTTCTGAAACTAATTGTGAGGCTAAATGATCATACCCATAATTTGAAATGTCAGAGCTTTCTTCATGTACAAACCCTTTAGAGGAATCTTTATGTCTTTCCCTCCTTATCTCCTTGATTTCTCTATTAATATCTTGCATAGTTTGGAGAAGAAGATTTGAAAACTCCTTTCCCTTCATTTCTCCTGATATTGGAGTCTTTCCTCTGTCTCTTTTGTAAGCCTTCTCCTTTATGTGAGAAGCTTCTTCTTCTTCTAATGACATAGATGTGATGTCTCACAGTTTGAGCCAAGATTATGCTATGATATCACTATAATATCCCAAAATAGGAAAAGCAACAATATGGAACATACAATTGGAAATAATAGTGAATATCAATACATCCAAAACATGAGACAATCATAGAGTCGTTCCATTATGTTTATTAGCAAAAAATAAGTACAAGTCTTGAGGAAAATATCACTCAAGCTGGGAAAACAAGCCTCCCATGATCCACTACATCAAGATATGAAATACTACTAATACATAGAATGCCAAAATGTTATGACTGCACAATTTATGAGGGAATAGCTGCAGCTATATATATATATATATATATATATATATATATATATAGATACATATACATATACATATATATGTGTGTGTGTGTGTGTTTGTGTGTGTGTGTTGATACAATGGTCCAAGAATTCTAGGAATAGAGATCTAGGCTCTGAAACACATTTCCAGGACACCCCAAAAATGGTTTCCAAAAATATCCAAAATATAAGAATGAAGAAATGAAACCCTAGGGCTGAATGATCACTGATACAGAATCACTGATAGGATTTGGCTGATATGATATATAAAATATATGGAAATCCTCCAATAGATATCCTGGATGAAGGATTGATCCCCTCAATGGGAATCTAACTCCTCAACTAGGGTACTGAACCCTCCACTGTTGTTCCTAAGTGAAATAATGCAATTCTTGAAGGGAACTTCACTGTAGATGATGGAAGATACTTGACCTACTACCAGATATCAAAATGAGACTCATGAGCCCCACTTTCTAGCCTCATGGTTGAAGGGCTTATCCCTCTAATGGAAAACAAGCTAGGAAACTGAAACTACTCCTCCTCCACTGCTACTGCCTTACAAAACAACAAAACTATGAAAGAGACTGCGCTGTGGATGATGGTTGAAGCTTGGCATGATGCTAGATAGTGGAAATTATGCTCAATATACCTCTCCTAAGTAGGCACTCGAAGTCCCCTGAGGATGAGGGTGGGATTCCCGCTCGGGAACACCCTTGTGCTAAACAGCACAATAGACTCTGCTAAATAGCTAAAGCGTGAAAATAATCATACAAGGCCAATACAATAACAATATTTTGAATCATGTCTTCTATGGCTGCCATCCTCTTCCTGTTATGCTTGGTGAGCATCCTCACCCTGGGTCCTACTCATTAAAGATGCTACTCTCATGCATACACTCCTCCATCATAATTGTGTTGTCCTCTTTAATGCTCCACTCCCTCCATGAAAATGTTGTTGATTTGGTAAAATTTGACCCCGTCCACATGATTTATCCCCTATTCACACATGAGGGTGATTTATCAAGCTAATATGATTATCCTCATACACATTAGAAGTGTTATTATTCCATATAAAGAGATTTATGGGTCTCCCTACCCTCTTATTCATCCATCTAAGTGAAAAAAGCAAAAAATAATATTCCAACTAGCTGAAAGCTAATTTTGAATATTACATGTTTCAAATATTGTGTTTGTGTATTACTGCATTATCCCTTTTGGGATATTATAGTTCCCCTTGGGGGGGTTTGTAACAACTCTAAGTTAAAAATCCATATAATAAAGTTTATAAAGGAAAACAATAACCAAGGCCATGAGACTAGTATTCCAATCTGAATGTTGGGCAAAAACCATAGTGATGGGGATCACTTGTCATTAATTAATGGATATGGAAATGATTTGGAAAGGTATAAGGCATTAATTGGAATTTTATTTATGAAAATAACGGAAAATAGGAGAAAAGGAAGGTGAAAGGTCATAGGTTGCATGCAAGGAGGAAAATGAAGGAAAATAATTGGAAATGAAGAAAATAGAGGCCTCATTGATAAACTAGCTTATGAGGACCAGTTCAGTTCAACCTTTTATCTATTTTAACTTGAATCTCTCTCTTCTATTATATCTCTCTCATACTTTTGGACACTTAGAGTTTTCTTGGAGCACTCTTTGAGGAGGGTGGAATAATTGGGATTTGGAGAAAGAATGCAAAGGAAAAGCATGAAATTGTAAGAGGATAGTGGGCTCAACAAGTACAATGGATTTTTCTTGAAGGTATTGAATTGCATGGATTATTCCTTTATAGTTTTGGCATGCATGGAAAATGCATGTGGTTTCTTGGCTATGTTCTCTAATTTGCATGGGGGATTGTCTAGATTGACATTGGCTTTCCTAGACTCGTAATTTCCTAGATAGCCATGGTGTTGTGGTTTTTCCCATATGTTTTTGATTGGTTCTCATGTTCCATATCGATGTGGGTTGAGTTAATAGTTATTGGAGCCTTCATTGGACAAACACTATGGCAGCCCTATAACATCTTGGGTTGTGTTACTAGTCATGGAAGCCTTGGTTGGAAAAATTCTCTAGAGCTCAACAACGTCTGTGGGTTGAGTTACTAGTCCTAAAAGTCAGATTGGAACAAATGCTCTGCAACCCTAGAAAACTTACATGGAGATCTATCTCGTGATTGTTAGTGATTTCTGACCGTGAGGTGGAATCATTAGTTTAGGGTTGAGGTGGTTTAGCCTCTGGAAGCCCTCGTCTAGTTTTTCTTAGTTTATTTCATGAGATCCTACATTCATGCTTGGAATATGGCATGGGGGTGATTAGATAAAAGAGAGATTTAGTTCAACCCAATCTATGATTGGGTGGTACATGGAAGTCCCTGACTTGGTTGCATTTTTATTATGTTAATAATATCTCTTATCCTCTTGTACTTGATGAGTAAATGTGCTTGTTATTATGTGCTTTTAATTATTGTTCTATCATTCTTATTTGGTTAGTTATATACTGGCTATAACCATGGTTTTATGATAGACTTAAATTATGGCTCTAATCATGTTTTGATTAGTAAATGAAAGAATAATGAACTTATGACTTAATATACCATAATGCATCTATTATATCATAGCATCATACCTTCTTGATAATATGCATATAAGTATGATATTCCTATGTTCAAATATGTTATTGTGACGTGTAGATTACATGTTCATGATATGTTTGACTGAATGCCTCTCATGGCTAGGATGAGTTAGGTCAAGTTTATGTTCAAGTTTTGCATTAAAGGCCTCATCTTACAATTATTTATCATTTCTGATAATTTCATCAAGTTCTAGGCAGAGGATTGTTTCCTAGCCCTCAAAAAGTGGCTCAAAATTAGGGGTCACTAACACAAAAAATCCTGAAAAATATTTCATTCGCATGGATTCCCTTCTTATGGGAGTGATTGAAGGGTTAAATTTTCATAGAGGTCTTGTCATGGGATCAAATGATGGTATAGTGCAATCAAAATTCATGTTAAATCATTGGTTGGGAACCTGGAGTGGTTATTTAGCCCCTCGGGGTCATGTATCTCCTGAAGAAGGTCAGTCTGGTTTTTCTTTGTCGACTCCACTTCCTTACAATAATTGGGAATTTGAATCATATCATAGTACCTCTTCATCACACGTTTACCTCGATGGAACGGTTAGCTTGGGAAAATGTTGGAGGAGTGTGTTACAAAGAGGGGATCCTGACTCACTCTTAAATTTTATTGTACCAATCCTAGTATCAATGTACCTTCCATTGTTCCCAAGCTCAATATGAATCTGGAGATATTTCTCCTCAAGGTCACTAAAATAATCTCTACCCTTGGTCATGTGGAACGAGGCACCTGAATCCAAGTACTACACACTCCCCATCACATTATTGGCCATGCATGTGATCATGGTGAATTATAACTCAAATTGTGAAGCCAATGCTTCACCTGGTGCTCCTCCGGAGTTCTTACTGCTAGAATTTTTTTGTGGACACTTTGTTGCATAGTGCTTGAATTCATGAAAATTGAAGCATTTTATTTTGGAAAAATATTTATTCTTGCCCCATTACCTAGATTCTGGTTTGGTTTGATATTTATTTCCTTTCCCCCTCTTTCCCATTTCCAACCAATGCAAATTTTTCTTCATCCTCTCCCTTGGATGAACTTCCATCTTTGGTGTTTTTCTTAATTTCTTCTTGTACCAAATCAGACCATAAGTGTTCCCAATTCTATAATTTCTCCCTCTCGTTCACTGAGTTTTGGTAGCTATGCTAGCTTTTCAGAAGGCCTAGAAGAGATAAGATGACCAAGTCATCTTCTGTAACATTCACACCAACCCTTCCAAGCTCATCCCTAACTTGTGTAAATATGGTAAGAGACTGTGGAATAGTATCATTCTTCTCCATGTTAATGTTTAGAAGTTTGTCTTTGAGGGCGAGTTTTCTATGATGATTTTTATTCTCTAATAGATTAGTTAGTTCCTTCCACATTGCCAAAGGAGTTTCTTTCCCATGGATATTTGAGATAATGTGGTGTCTCACTCCCTCCAATATTATTCTCGTCACCTTGGCTACATATTTCTTTCTTTGGGCCAGGTTCTAGGCATCAGTTGATCCTTGTTTTGGAATGTATGTATTGACATATTCTAGTTATATATATTCATCAAGCACTGCCTCCATGTGATCCTTCCAAGAAATGAAATTCAATATGCCTTCCAAGGCATACTCTAATCTCATTCCATTGAATTCCATTCTCCCAACTTTGAAGAAAACCGACTACACTGAAGCTGCAAATTGGAACCTCCTGAGGAACAAATTTGAAATTCGTGTTCTAATTTGAACCTGAATTTGATACCATGTAGAAATATGGTGATAGAATTGAAAATTATCAAGAAATTTAATCTAAATCAAGAGGACACAATTCTACTCTACTGCTTTGCGGATATTAATTCACAATTTAGAAAAAGAAATCACAAACATGCATCAATCACATACACAAGAAGACAAATGTATCTATGGAAAAACGACTAGTAAAAACCCGTTAATCACGCTTGCATTAATCAATAAATTAGAGAATCTATTACAATTTCTAGCTCCAATTTTGAGTTCAACTTGCAAAAGAATAATTTTTCTCTATGCTCAATGATAAGCTCTAACCCAGAGTTAGTAAATTTTTTTGCCTACCTGAGCTCTTATTTATTTGAAGAAATCCTTAGAAAATTGGCCCCTCCATTCTTTAGGAATTTCCTCCAAATTTATTGTACAATTTCCAAGGATTGATCGTTGATTTCATGCAACACCTGCACACTCAAAACTAGTCTACAACTGATGTTACACTGCCTTGGAATATCCACCACAATTGAGCATTATGAATTCCTTTCATGCATGAGATATTTTTGGTTGTTGATCAATTAACTAGATGGTATCTGAGTTGGACTGTTGTCCCACAACGCAACTTACCTCAAACTAGTTGTATTAACATTTAGAACTAGTTTAATTAAGTACAACAGGAAACAATTGAACCAAATTGCTAGAAATAAGTAATCACACATCCATAACTGAACTACAATTCCACTAACTTAAATTTACTAATATAAATGATTGACAAGAGCCATGTCACCTCAGTTAAGTTCCTCCAAGTTGTTTGTTGATGTGGAAATTTTTAATTTTCTCAATTTGACCAAGGCTAAGTCTAATTGAGCCTTTCTTACAACATTTTTTCAACACTGACATTCTAACACACCTAGACTAATTTTACATTTTATTGGTTGCCCCTACTGGACATATCACAGGTGGCTTATAACAAGAAACAATTAAAAATAAAACCCTAATGAGGAATCTCATCCACTGCTATGTTGACTTCTAGAGGCTTCTAGATATTATAAAAAAAATGCATAAAACTAGAGGAAATTGTGGCATTGGTCTCTAGCTACCATGTTGCCCTTATGGAAGCTTTAGAAAATCGAATTTGATTTGGGGTAGGGTCTATGCCTTTCCATCACACTCCCATGCTTGGAAATTTTAATGATATCCTAATCATGTTCTTCATCGATGCATTTTTTGGATCTCCATCTATAGTATTATTTCTCCCCATGTATTGTTGAGCATCACTCATACTCAACTATGAGATACAAACAAGCCTCACTAACATATCACCATGATCTCTCCTCTGATTAATGTTTAGGAATCAAAGTTTCACCTCCTCTATAATCTTCTTAAGCTCCCTCTGCTCCTCTAGTTATTTCACGCTTGCTCACCTCCCTTGAGAATTCCACCCACATCAAGAGTTGTGGAATTGTCTTAACAAATTATACCCAACTACAGCTAGAAGTTTTTCTCCTTCATCCCATAGGAAATATTTCCCTACTCTGATACCACTTGATGAATTTTCATTCAAGGGTATGAAAAATTTGACCCCCTAATGGCTCAACTCTGGAAGATTGTGTGTTATTAACCCATGATATCGGCTCTCTCACCTCCTATCTACCAACAAATTCGCACTCCTCTCACCCCAAATTCCATTTTAATTCGCTTAAGTTTTCCTGGGTGCCTTAACCTATTAATCATGCATCCTAAAAACTTTGCCATGATTTCTCTATCAACCCCAAATTCCATTCTCCAATAATGGCATGGGTATTTTAGCCCACAAATTTTTTCCAACGCACAATTCCTCTAGAATTGAGCTCGTAGTCGACCTTGATGTCGAAGGTTAACTAGTTGGTGCCAACCCTTATTTGGGGGTAGTCGAGATCATATCCCCCTTTATTTTATCCACAAATATGATTCAGTCCTGCAAGACCAATTACATGGAACCCAATTAGTTATAGTCCTGACAAAACCAACTAGGACCTACCTGAGTTGAAGGTCGAGATGGTCAAAGTTCTCTTTGCCACCAACTTTGGAAAATTTTTGTCACCCAACTCTTATGCCTGACTCAACATTCTCCTTGAATTTTCACATCGATCTCCTCGCCTTTTAAGCCATTCTTCTATAGCTATATTGTTGCATGTAGGGGTAGTTGCGATTGCAAGCTAAAAAAACATAGTCACATAAATTGGACAATATAGATATGAGGATAAACATGCCATATAATGACCTCTCAGGGCCTGATGGCATGACACATTTAGCCTGATTTTACACGGTATTTTTCGCCCCTGCCTAACATCTCACAAGAATATTATAACAAGAAACAAATAAAAACAAAACCATAATGAAGAATGTCATCATCTACTAGCTCATTCTCTAGAGGCTTGTTACACAACATGTTGTCATTGTCCCTACAGTCCTCCATCCTGAAAATTGGAGTACTATTGTTGTGACTAATAAAGAGTGTCATGCTTTGCAAATACCATCATTGCATCCCTTTCCATGAGTACAATATTCCTTCTATTGACAATTCCCTGAACAGATCATCAGAAACCCATGTTTAGCCTTGGCGCCAGTAGCCCGTTATTCCCTCACACCAATGAGGAAGATTAACACTAGGCCAGATGCCCATTGGCGTTCTGTCCTAGTTAGCTACCTATGCCAACCTATTTATGGAATTTGTTTTTAAAATAGAGGTGAAATTTCCATCATAACAACTCCGTGGACAAGTTAGCTAGAGTGGTTTGACTGAAAAACCACGGACTCCCTCCTTTGTCCTCCTGTTTCCAACTTTTGGGGAAACCTCCAAAATGATAAGGCCTCCCTCCCACTATTGTAGGGATCCCAAACTCCTCCCCTCCTCTATAAATAAAGCCATCTTCCATTGATGTGCTAACTGAATCAATAGTTGAACAGATAGAGCTGAAACTATAACTGAAGAGATAGGACAGAAATAGAATTTGTCGAGAGAGAGCTTAGGCTTGTGTCCTCGCATCGTCTTATATTCCTGATGATCCTTTGAGGCATGATTCACCGAACCCATTGAATGAGGCTACGGTTGTAACTATTTATTCTATTAATACATATACATGACTATTGTCTGGTTCCCATCTTGCATTAATTTGTTTTATTTGATGAAATATATTTAGTGTTCCTTGACTGGTTACTTGATTATGAATTAAATCATTGTCTTGTATGCTTCTCTTGTTTTCTAATCTTTGTGCAGGTATCCAAGCATAGTTGCAGAAGTATTGTGACCTATCGAAGCAGATATCAAGAGGCCACCACCAGTAAAGTGACGACAACATTGGACTCCAAGTAGGTCAATCTACCATGTCCTTTTCATCCATTAATTAGGAACCTACACCTTAGCTTGTCCTTCCATTGCCAGACCCACTCTAGGGCTAGAGGGATCATCTCTATCGGTAGAGAGGATTTACCTTACCAAAATATTAGCGACTCCGCTGGGGATAGTGTGATATTTTCCTTTTGGTATATTTGGGAATTTGTCTTGTTGAGTCGACTTCGGTAGTTAGACTGCTTGTCTGTCTCTTCTCGCTTGTTTCAATGTTTAGCACTCTCCTATTTAGCTCTAGAGCGTCAATATTGACCTCTACTCATTGGTTCTACCTTTTTGCATAGTTATTCAGCTTGGTGCGCTTTTTGTTTCAATAGTTGCACCAATTGGCGCTGGTTGCTTTTGTTGTAGTAGCACCAACCCTTTTTTGGCGTGGATTACTGCCTCACAGTCACGCCAAATCCTGTAGGATTTGGATTGACCCTCTATTTGAGCTTTTGGTCATTTGTTCTTGACTCTCAATTTTTTCCTTGGTTTGCAATTGGTTTTTGGACTTGTTATGACTATTGTAAGCTTGTCCTTCTTAGCTGTTAGTTCATTCTCTCATCAGTAAGATTCATATCCCTAGGGTTTCTAGCTGTCTTTTTCTCACTTAGCCTTCTTTTGAAGTTCAAGTATTTTTTATCTCTATCAGTTCATTTCCCTGATCACTTGATTTAGTCTTTCTTTATCCTCTGAGTTTTTGGTTTATTAAATGATTCCTTTGGTTTTCGTTTGATTCTTCATCTCTTTGTTTCGAGCATAGATTACATTGTTCGCTGGGGCAATTTTGAAATCTTTTTGTTTTGATTAGAAGAGTGCATCAATAGTTTGAGTAAGTTTATGTCTGTATTTCTTTTGAATTGTTTTTTTTGAGATCTCTACATTCATAGTGCTCTAAACTAGTGTTCAATTTGATTTTTGATGTAATTAGTGCATTTATGTGCTTCATTCATTCAAAAAACAAAAAAAAATAATTTTTCCTTTGCATTGAAATGAGAAATTATTTTTCATAACTAGCTCTTAGTGAAGATTTTTTCATTTCTCGATTAGATTGTATTAGATGCATTAGTGGATTTCTTCTTATGATCTCATTGTTCGATACTTTATGCAATATCTCTATCCTTCTCTAGACTAGCATTCATCGAATGGAAAGTGATGTTTCTTTGCATGTAGCGTGCATTTAGGAATTTGAGTGCTCCATTCGATAAGGCCTTGAAATTGAAACATTAATTCAAGATCAACTTTAAAATTTATTCGATTAACCTAAGGAAGCATTGGAACCTAACGCAAACATTCTAGAGGTCTAGGTTAGTGATGTGTTTCGGCATCGTTAAACCTAGTAGTTGTCCTTCTCCACTTGGCTTTAGAAAGCCTAGTACAGACTTGTGCTCCCCGTATCATCGCGTATATAAAGGGATACCCTCATAGGTATAAATCCTTTATCCATAGGAAGCCGAGTCTGCCACCCTATAACCCTGATACACTGAACACAGCATTCGGGGAGACTACCTACATGTACATTAAGTCCTTGGTTATTTATCTTTCATTTGATCACCAAGGTGTATATGGAAGTTCATGGAAACTTGGTACACCCTCTTGCTTAGATCACCTGAGTAGTCATTTCGATATTTTTATGACTCCTTAAAAAGAGAAGAGATCATCAAGAACTTGTCCTTTCACGCTTGTTTAAAATTGAAAGTGACTAAAGTCACCTTTTGTATGTTTCTTGACTATTAAAACATGAAACAAGAAAGTTTTGTTTCAATGTCTTAAAATATTACTTGCCCACAAAATATTCCTGGTTAAAGTTATCTCCCTTAATGTGTTGTTTTAGGTTTTTTTTTTTATGGCAATGATTCTGGATTTTAGCAAACAAGGAATCCCCTCCGAAGGGAATCTCGGTCCTTTTCTTGCTTTTGGGAATGTTGGTGCTCCTTATATGGCAACATTATCCCTTCCGGGGTTAACTGTTTGTTTGAATGTGTGGTTATTTTTGACCTTTGTGGTCCCGAGTATTCTGCCCTCTCTACAACCATCTCCTCCACCTGGACAACATCATGTTGATTCTAAGGTGGAACTCTCCCCTTCTTTTCCTATTTCTTCATCCTCATTTTCTATTTCGCCTTTTGAAAGTCTGGATTCTAGTAACTATGTGGCTAAGAAGAAGAAGAAGAACACAAAAAAGAAGAAGTGAGATAAGAGAGAGGCTAACTCCGTGGCTATTGTGCCTCAGGAACCCTCCATTGATAACCCATCCAACCTTCCACGGAAATTCAAATTCCCTTGCATGTTATGGAAAGGTGAACACTTTCTTCAAGACTACCCTGACATTCCCATGGTAATTGAAGCATGGTCCGATGGTTGTCTTCCATTGCCTTTGGCTTCTAGAAGTCTTATAGGTAGCACATCTTTGACTAGCAATGATAAGACTCATAAGAAACAGGGTAAGATTACCAATCCCTATAAATTGTGTGAAGGGAATCATCCAATTCACCTTTTTCCATATATGGATGAAGCCAAGAGAGTGTTGCACAACCCTACTGTTTATGTACCCTACCTTCTAGTCGGTTACCAGAAGATTTATTTAAGTCCTCTGCTAGTTGATTCAATGATCAATCAAGATTAATATTTGGTCGATCACACTCCCCTAGAAATTCAAATTCATGAATCTGTTCCTAGCCAACCATTAGTTAAGGAATTGGTCGATCTGGTCCCGGCCATGGTTCATCAGGTATTTTCTGTCAAAAGTGGATCTCATACCCCTCACATTCTTTTTATTTATTTAGGTTCCTTGGACTTGGAGAAAGATCCTTTTGTCCCTGTGACTCAAGAAGTTGCTTTTCCTGCTCCCATGTTTGTGGTCCAAGAGGATGCTCTTCTTTCTCTGATAACAGCAGGGGAAGACCATCTCAGATCAATGGTACCCTTTCCAAGTAGTTTGGTAGCTTCCTTTGATTGGAGTCGATTTGTGGGATACCACCTTCCTTCTTATGTGCCTTTTGAGATCACAGTAGAGACCTTCGATGTGGCCACACCTAGAAAAATTATAGATGAAGGCACGTATGTTAGTGTTTTGTCTTCAACTACTTGGAAATATTTTGGTTCTCCACTACTTGTGCCTGTTACTCAGAATTTTTTGCCATTTAACAGAGGAACTAGTCAACTGTTAGGGATCCTTCCAAAGTTTCCTATCACTTTGGGAGGGATAACCATCTATAGATACGTGATGGTTTTTCTCAGTCCCTTGTATTTAAATTTAATCCTAGAGCGTGACTATGCTTATGCCATGGGCACACTCGTCTCCTCCCTCTTTCGTGTGATTTGTTTTCCACATGAAGGTCGGATCGTGACCATTGATCAACTTTCATTCTTTGGTCCTAAGTGGCATCCGGTCCACCATCATCTCTGCTAGATTTTTATCCACCAGTTATATCTTCCCCGACATGGGTCAATTATGTGGCCACTTGCTCGTTTCCATTTTCCATTGATAGTGCCATTGATTACCATGTACTGGGGGCATTCGGTCGTGATTTCCAAGACATTGTTATCCCTTCAGATGTGAACCACTTGGAAGACATGACCTCTTATTCATTATGGTAAAAGCTTGGTGGAGCATAGTTATTCTTTTGTCAATCTCATTAAAAAATGAAACAAGCTCTACGGAGCATAGTTCTTCTTCTTGTGTCAAGCTCATTAATAAATGAAACAAGATGTTCTGAGGACAGTTGGTTTACTATGTCAACCTCATAAAAAGAATGAATTAGGTCATGAGGATAGTTCTTTTAATGTGTCAAAATCGTTAAAAAAATGAAACATGTTCCCGTTCAATTCGAGTCTTTTATTAGATCTTGTAAAATCCTAGTCGAGTCTTTCTCTAATCTCATAATTTGAACCTTCACTCCATCTTATTTTCATTCATAACAGCTGGACTGAAGTTTGGGGGGCGTGTACCTCAAATTGAGTCACCATGTTGGGGGCATGGCCATTTTTCAAGCATACTTTACCTTTTTTTCAAGCTTTCATTAAAATGAAACCAATCTCAAGCACAATTTACTTTTGTTTTCGAGCTTGTGTAAAAATTAAATCTTTTTTCCTTGATGTGCCTTGTGAACGATTTCCTGATTTTTGGGTCGTGTCTTACTATGTAGACTTTTTAACTGATACATTAGCTAACATTGTATTAAGAGTTTGAATAATTTGTAAAATCATCATCACGTGAAAATAGATCCATATAGGAAAATAGATGTATATGTATATATCGAATGCTTGCATCAATGTGCATCATAAGTACAAAATATGTGTGTTTCTGTTACATCCCGAGACACCATGTCTCTCAAAAATTTGTAAAAATAAAGCCTAGGTTTCTAATCGACATGATGACCATGATAGCATGTCACCACCCATACAAGCCGCCTTAGCAAACGATGAACTTGATTTGACACCCCTACAATGTGTCTCTGGTATGCTCGAGGAACATTGTCAAAATGCGCATAGTCTGGGGCTATGCAAGAGATTCCCTCCAAGTTGCGCACGATTTCCTCCTCCTCACCATGAGTGGCAATATCAAAGTCGCGAGTGATTCGCCTAGGTATCAGAGACATCCCTGCAGGTCTCTCTGGGCCAACATCTACACACACATGGATTTAATGTTAGAACATACATAACAAAAAAAATCATAATACTCATGAAAATAAAAAATGAGTCTTACCAAGTGCTTCATCCCAATCCTCTTCTTCTGGGAGTGGGAGGTCCGGATCACCAGTAAAATATGTGCCAAAATAGGGCCAATCCTCCATGACGATCAACTGTCGGCGAAACCAATCAAAGAGCTCTGGTCTTGAGGACATATGTTGACCACCCCCTGATCTTGGCATCAGTGCTGCCCAACGGGCCATCCGTGGCTCCTATGGTGGTGGTGTTGGGACTATGACCTCCTGCCGCTAAAAGATTGGTAATCATTCTAGGATGATTGACACCAGGATATATCCATAACCAAACTGCTTTGGTTTTCCCTTCTTGCATTTTTTCAGTTGACGTTTCATATTGATCGTCATGGCCTCTTCCCAGTTGTAGATGGTCGGTGTCAGACAGCCCACTACAAGAATCAACTGTGTTTTTTTTGCTTCATGTGGTCCTTGCGAACCTGCAGCTCACGTAATGGTGTGTAGCAGTACTTTTAGTGCCAAGTCTGGGATTGTTTGGATATCCAATTTACCACTTCCTGATCCTCTTCTGGCCCCTTTACATACCCTATCAATCACCATGCTCATGTTTTCCATGGTGGGACGGATGCTGGTCAAAACTGTCCTGTTATGAAGCAAACATCAGAAACATCAATCTCGAGTTCCTGATCACGAAGAATAAATTTTTGTTAATCTTCATACCAAATACTGATCAAGTATTGTAGCAACTCCGGTTGAGCTCTGAGACATGGTATCATGAAGAATTTTTCAGTCCATAGTCTCTGAGAGCTTCCATGCATCCTGCATTTTCCATGGCAAGCTCGTCTTCTTCACTATGTTGTTGTTCTTTCCATTCGATAACCATTTTGCCGCTTTATACCTGCAAACATGTTCATATGAAATTCATTAGCCAAATTAAAAGCTTTGAATATTTGAAAATTGGACCTGCTTGCTTGCATTTTGATCTTCAAAAGGTTTGCATGGTTTTCATAACTATTTTGGAAATAGTTGCACCAACGGGCGCGCCCTAGTTCAAAAATTTGGGTGACTGGTGTGAGTCCATGCCGAATACTCATGCCAACCATTGTGCCCTATTTTTTACAATACCCCCCATAGAATTTTAAATTTAGGTTTTCAAATAATAAAAGAAGAGTTGAAATGAAGGGAAGGATGTAAGCTCTTACCTGGAACTCACGGATTCGAGATTGGTCTGTCAGATCGCCTACAATCATCACTGCAAAATCACAGTCTAAAATGGGTAATAAGTGCTCCACAAAAGGTAAATGTGAAAAGTAATTATTTTTTACCATTTTGAGAATTTATAACTTTTCAAAACCCTAATTAGGTTTTAATACATATTTTTCGATTATTTCACCATGTTATTTCGAGAAATGGGTTTTACGTTTGTCACTTGTGCAACAATAGGTCCTTCATGAGATAGCGATGAAGTAAAGAGTTCTATTTATACTTTTTAAGGCTTGGTAAAAACACGAAAAAGTCACTACTAGAGTCAGCTTTTAGCTCTTTTTTGATGCTCTAAAACTGAAAATATTGTCGAGACTCTTATCGTTTTGAACTCATTAAATGGCTGCGAAATGATATCTACCCAGTATACATTTACCCCTTTTTCGGGTTGGCATATATTATTTACGAAAAAGGAATACACCTATCGTGACTAAGAGGCTCTCTCGGATATTTTTTTCTACCTTTTTGGATATGAGGGACTATTTACGAAAAGACACATGTTGGATTTTTCTTTACTGCTTCTTTTCAAACTCTCTAAACATGAAAATTTGTCTAGTTTTTCCTCTGTCAGACTCGTTAAACCCTAATGACGTCAGAAATCATCACCATGACGTTCATCGAGTTCCTCCTTCCTTGGGCTCATAAAGTGTACTAGGATGGATTTTTCCGAAGGACAAAATTACATTACAAGCATATGCTATCCCCTTTAAGCTTGTTTTTTAAAAATAATTGGGGTACTCTCCAGAAATGGTGGGGGAAAATTGAACTAGTATTTAGCTGTGTTGGCAGTATGTCGCTCTTGAACATGACACTCGTCTATATTCGTGTCGGGTTGGGGACATCTCATTTCATCATTTTTTCCTCCATAAGTTTCGGTAATCTCTTTTGACCTCTCATCTGCTCTTTTCCACGTCATCATGACCTCAGATCCCTTCATGCCAAATACTACCAAATCCAGTGTTGTGTCATTGATATGTTTAAGAGAAGTTTTCCTTTATAGTTTCAACCTTACTCTAATCCCCTATTTGGTACTGATTCACTATCATCATGTTCCTCTGTCATGTGTTGATGATGTGGGAAACATTATGGCCCTCCTTCGACAGGGTCGCTTCCCGTCAACTTCAACTCATTATCTAGGAAGTTGATCTAGAGACTCCTTTCGGTACCTTGGAGCTTGCATGCCTCAATTGCAAGTTCTTCGCATTCGACGATAGGTCCACATCATTGGCCTTCGATCGATTGACTCTACGGGTTTTCAATGCTTGATCACTATTCACATTCCATGGATTGTACTTATTGTACCTTAAGAGCCATTGTCATTATTGGTGGTTTCTCTCATGCCTATTAACAACTTTCATCATTGGCTGGTAATCAGGTGACTTTCTTTCATGTTTGACTTCAGCTCACACATTCGCATGCTTGAATTTGTACTTTTTCGGGTCGAGATGGAGTGCAAGACCCTGGGTTTTTGTTTTATATTATCCAAGCTACGTGATATTGTGATTTACGATGACTTATTACTTTTTATGTACCTTGCCTTCTAGTTGGTTACCAGAAGATTTATTTAAGTCCTCTGCTAGTTGATTCAATGATCAATCAAGATTAATATTTGGTCGATCACACTACCCTAGAAATTAAAATTCATGAATCTGTTCCTAGCCAACCATTGGTTAAGGAATTGGTCGATCTAGTCCCAGCCATGGTTCTCAGGTCTTTTCTGTCAAAAGTGGATCTCATACCCCTCACATTCTTTTTATTTCTTCAGATTCCTTGGACTTGGAGAAAGATCCTTCTGTCCCTGTGACTCAAGAATTTTCTTTTCCTGCTCCCATGTTTGTGGTCTAGGAGGATACTCCTCTTGCTCTGATAACAATAGGAGAAGACCATCTCAGATCAATGGTACCCTTTCCAAGCAGTTTGGTAGCTTCCTTCAATTGGAGTCGATTTGTGGGATACCACCTTCCTTCTTATGTGCCTTTTGAGATCACAGTAGAGACCTTCGATGTGGCCACACCTAGCAAAATTATAGATGAAGGCGCGTATGTTAGTGTTTTGTCTTCAACTACTTGGAAAGATTTTGGTTCTCCACTACTTGTGCTTGTTACTCAGAATTTTTTGCCATTTAACAGAGGAACTAGTCAACCATTAGGGATCCTTCCAAAGTTTCCTATCACTTTGGGAGCGATAAACGTCGATATAGACGTGATGGTTTTTCTGAGTCCCTTGTATTTAAATTTAATCCTAGGGCGTGACTATGCTTATGCCATGGGCACAGTCATCTCCTCCCTCTTTCGTGTGATTTGTTTTCCACACGAAGGTCAGACCGTGACCATTGATCAACTTTCATTCTTTGGTCCTAAGTGGCATCCGGTCCACCATCATCTCTGCTAGATTTTTATCCACCAGTTATATCTTCCCCAATATGAGTGAATTATGTGGCCACTTTCTCGTTTCCCTTTTCCATTGATAGTGCCATCGATTACCATGTACTGGGGGCATTCGGTAGTGATTTCCAAGATGTTGTTCTCCCTTCAGATGTGAACCTCTTGGAAGACATGACCTCTTATTCATTATGGTAAAAGCTTGGTGGAGCATAGTTCTTCTTTTGTCAAGCTCATTAAAAAATGAAACAAGCTCTACGGAGCATAGTTCTTCTTCTTGTGTCAAGATAATTAATAAATGAAACAAGATGTTCTGAGGACAGTTTGTTTACTATGTCAACCTCATTAAAAAATGAATTAGGTCATGAGGATAGTTCTTTTAATGTGTCAAAATCATTAGAACAATGAAACATGTTCCCGTTTAATTCGAGTCTTTGATTAGATCTTGTAAAATCCCAGTCGAGTCTTTCTCTAATCTCATAATTTTAACCTTCACTCCATCTTATTTTCATTCATAACAGCTGGACTGAAGTTTTTGGGGCGTGTACCTCGAATTGAGTCACCATGTTGGGGGCATGCCCATTTTTCAAGCATAATTTACCTTTGTTTCAAGCTTGCATTAAAATGAAACCAATCTCAAGCACAATTTACTTTTGTTTTCGATCTTGTGTAAAAATGAAATCTTTTTTCCTTGATGTGCCTTGTGAACAATTTCCTAATTTTTGGGTCGTTTCTTACTATGTAGACTTTTTAACTGATACATTAGCTAACATTGTATTAGGAGTTTGAATAATTTGTAAAATCATCATCACATGAAAATAGATCCATATAGGAAAATAGATGTATATGTATATATTGAATGTTTGCATCAGTGTGCATCATAAGTACAAAATATGTGTGTTTCTGTTACATCCTGAGACACCATGTCTCTCAAAAATTTGTAAAAACAAAGCCTAGGTGTCTAATCGGCATGATGACCATGATAGCATGTCACCGCCCGTACAAGCCGCCTCAGAAAACGGTGAACTCGATTTGACACCCCTACAATGTTTCTCTAGTATGCTTCTCTAGTATGCTCGAGGAACATTGTCGAAATGCGCATAGTCTGGGGCTCTGCAAGAGATTCCCTCCAAGTTGTGCATGATTTCCTCCTCCTCACCATGAGTGGCAATATCAAAGTCGTGAGTTATTCGCCTAGGTATCTGAGACATCCCTGCAGGTCTCCCTGGGCCAACATCTACACACACATGGATTTAATGTTAGAACATACATAACAAAAAAAATCATAATAATCATGAAAATAAAAAATGAGTCTTACCAAGTGCTTCATCCCAATCCTCTTCTTCTGGTAGTGGGAGGTCCAGATCACCAGTAAAATATGTGCCAAAATAGGGCCAATCCTCCATGACGGTCAATTGTCGACGAAACCAATCAAAGAACTCTGGTCTTGAGGACATATGTTGACCACCCCGTGATCTTGGCATCAGTGCTACCCAACGGGCCATCCGTGGCTCCTATGGTGGTGGTGTTGGGACTATGACCTCCTGTCGCTAAAAGATTGGTAATCGTTCTAGGATGAATGACACCAGGATATATCCATAACCAAACTGATTTGGTTTTCCCTTCTTGAATTTTTTCAGTTGACGTTTCATATTGATCCTCATGGCCTCTTACCAGTTGTATATGGTCGGTGTCAGACAACCTACTACAAGAATCAACTGTGTTTTTTTTGCTTCATTTGGTGCTTGTGAACCTGCAGCTCACGTAATGGTTTGTAGCAGTACTTTTAGTGCCAAGTTTGGGATCATTTGGATATCCAATTTACCGCTTCCTGATCCTCTTCTAGCTCCTTTTCATACCCTGTCAATCACCATGCTCATGTTTTCCATGGTGGGCTGGGTGCTGGTCAAAACTGTCCTATTATGAAGAAAACATCAGAAACATCAATCTCGAGTTCCTGATCACGAAGAATAAATTTTTTTTAATCTTCATCCCAAATAATGATCAAGTATTGCAACAACTCCGATTGAGCTCTGAGGCATGGTATCATGAAGAATTTTTCAGTCCATAGTCTCTGAGAGCTTCCATGCATCTTGCATTTTCCATGGAAAGCTCATATTCTTCACTATGTTGCTGTTCTTTCCATTCGATAACCATTTTTCCGCTTTATACCTGCAAACATGTTCATATGAAATTCATTATCCAAATTAAAAGCTTTGAATATTTGAAAATTGGACCTGCTTGCTTGCATTTTGATCTTCAAAAGGTTTTCATGGTTGTCATAACTATTTTGGAAACAGTTGCACCAATGGGCGCGCCCTAGTTCAAAAATTTGGGTGACTGGTGCGAGTCCATGCCGAATACTCATGCCAACAATTGTGCCCTATTTTTTACAATACCCCCCATAGAATTTTAAATTTAGGTTTTCAAATAATAAAAGAATATTTGAAATGAAGGGAAAGATGTAAGCTCTTACCAGGAACTGACGGATTCGAGATTGGTCTGTCAGATCGCCTGCAATCGTCACTGCAAAATCACAATCTAAAATGGGTAATTATTGCTCCACAAAAGGTAAATGTGAAAAGTAATTATTTTTTACCATTTTGAGAATTTTATAACTTTTCAAAACCATAATTAGGTTTTAAGACATACTTTTCGATTATTTCACCATGTTATTTCGAGAAATGGGTTTTAAGTTTGTCACTTGTGCAACAATAGGTCCTTCATGAGATAGCGATGAAGTAAAGAGTTCTATTTATACCTTTTAAGGCTTGGTAAAAACACGAAAAAGTCACTACTGGAGTCACCTTTTAGCTCTTTTTTGATGCTCTAAAACTGAAAATATTGTCGAGACTCTTGTCGTTTTGAACTCGTTAAATGGCTACGAAATGATATCTACCTAGTATATGTTTACCCCTTTTTCGGGCTGGAATAGATTATTTACGAAAAAGGAATACGCCTATCGCAACTAAGAGGCTCTCTTGGATATTGTTTTCTACCTTTTTGGATATGAGGGACTATTTATGAAAAGGAACCTATTGGATTTTTCTTTACTGCTTCTTTTCAAACTCTCTAAACATGAAAATTTGTCTAGTTTTTCCTCTGTCAGACTCGTTAAACCCTAATGACGTCAGAAATCATCACCATGACATTCATCGAGTTCCTCCTTCCTTGGGCTCGTAAAATGTACTAGGATGGATTTTTCCGAAGGAAAAAATTACATTACAAGCATATGCTATCCCCTTTAAGCTTGTTTTTTAAAAATAATTGGGGTACTCTCCAGAATTGGCGGGGGAAAATTGAACTAGTCTTTTGTTGTGTTGGCAGTATGTCGCTCTTGAACATGACACTCGTCTATATTCGTGTCGAGTTAGGGACATCTCATTTCATCATTTTTTCCTCCATAAGTTTGGGTAATCTCTTTTGACCTCTCATCTGCTCTTTTCCACATCATCATGACATCAGATCCCTTGATGCCAAATACTGCCAAATCCAGTGTTGTGTCATTGATATGTTTAAGAGAAGTTTGCCTTTGTAGTTTCAACCTTCCTCTAATCCCCTATTTGGTACTGATTCACTATCATCATGTTCCTCTGTCGTGTGTTGATGATGTGGGAAACATTATGGCCCTCCTTCGACAGGGTCGCTTCCCGTCAACTTCAACTCATTATCTAGGAAGTTGATCTAGAGACTCCTTTCGGTACCTTGGAGCTTGCATGCCTCAATTGCAAGTTCTTCGCATTCGACGATAGGTCCACATCATTGGCCTTCGATCGATTGCCTCTACGGGTTTTCAATGTTATATCACTATTCACATTCCATGGATTGTACTTATTGTACCTTAAGATCCATTGTCATTATTGGTGGTTTCTCCCATGCTTGTTAATAGCTTTCATCATTGGCTAGTAATCAGGTGACTTTCTTTCATGTTTGACTTCAACTCACACATTCGCATGCTTGAATTTGTACTTGTTTGGGTCGAGATGGAGTGCAAGACCTTGGGTTTTTGTTTGATATGATCCAAGCTACATGATATTGTGATTTATGATGACTTATTACTGTTTATGTACCCTACCTTCTAGTTGGTTACCAGAAGATTTATTTAAGTCCTCCGCTAGTTGATTCAATGATCATTCAAGATTAATATTTGGTCGATCACACTCCCATAGAAATTCAAATTCATGAATCTGTTCCTAGCCAACCATTGGTTAAGGAATTGGTCGATCTGGTCCCGGCCATGGTTCATCAGGTCTTTTCTGTCAAAAGTGGATCTCATACCCCTCACATTCTTTTTATTTCTTCAGATTCCTTGGACTTGGAGAAAGATCCTTCTGTCTCTATGAATCAAGAAGTTGCTCTTCCTGCTCCCATGTTTGTGGTCCAGGGGGATGCTCCTATTGCTCCGGTAACACCAGGGGATGGCCATCTTAGCTCAATGGTACCCCCTCCAAGTAGTTTGGTCGCTTCCTTCGATTGGAGTCAATTTGCGAGATACCACCTCCCTTATTATGTGCCTTTTGATATAACGGTACAGACCTTTGATTTGGCCATACCTAGCACAATTATAAATGAAGGCGCTTCTGTTAGTGTTTTGTCTTCAACTACTTGGAAAGATTTTGGTTCTCCACTACTTGTGCCTGTTACTCAGAATTTTTTGCCATTTAACAGAGGAACTAGTCAACCGTTAGGGATCCTTCCAAAGTTTCCTATCACTTTGGGAGGGATAATCGTCTATATAGACGTGATGGTTTTTCTGAGTCCCTTGTATTTAAATTTAATCCTAGGGCATGACTATGCTTATGCCATGGGCACACTCGTCTCCTCCCTCTTTCATGTGATTTGTTTTCCACACGAAGGTCGGATCATGACCATTGATCAACTTTCATTCTTTGGTCCTAAGTGGCATCCGGTCCACCATCATCTCTGCTAGATTTTTATCCACCAGTTATATCTTCCCCGACATGGGTGAATTATGTGGCCACTTGCTCGTTTCCCTATTCCATTGATAGTGCCATCGATTACCATGTACTGGGGGCATTCAGTCATGATTTCCAAGACGTTGTTCTCCCTTCGGATGTGAACCTCTTGGAAGACATGACCTCTTATTCATTATGGTAAAACCTTGGTTGAGCATAGTTCTTCTTTTGTCAAGCTCATTAAAAAATGAAACAAGCTCTACGGAGCATAGTTCTTCTTCTTGTGTCAAGCTCATTAATAAATGAAACAAGATGTTCTGAGGACAGTTTGTTTACTATGTCAACCTCATTAAAAAATGAATTAGGTCATGAGGATAGTTCTTTTAATGTGTCAAAATCGTTAGAACAATGAAACATGTTCCCGTTCAATTCGAGTCTTTGATTAGATCTTGTAAAATCCCAGTCGAGTCTTTCTCTAATCTCATAATTTTAACCTTCACTCCATCTTATTTTCATTCATAATAGCTGGACTGAAGTTTGGGGGGCGTGTACATCGAATTGAGTCACCATGTTGGGGGCATGCCCATTTTTCAAGCATACTTTACCTTTGTTTCAAGTTTGCATTAAAATGAAACCAATCTCAAGCACAATTTACTTTTGTTTTCAAGCTTGTGTAAAAATTAAATCTTTTTTCCTTGATGTGCCTTGTGAACGATTTCTTGATTTTTTGGTCGTTTCTTACTATGTAGACTTTTCAACTGATACATTAGCTAACATTGTATTAAGAGTTTGAATAATTTGTAAAATCATCATAGCGTGAAAATAGATCCATATAGGAAAATATATGTATATGTATATATTGAATGTTTGCATCAGTGTGCATCATAAGTACAAAATATGTGTGTTTCTGTTACATCCTGAGACACCATGTCTCTCAAAAATTTCTAAAAATAAAGGCTAGGCATCTAATTGGCATGATGACCATGATAGCATGTCACTGCCCGTACAAGCCGCCTCAGCAAACGGTGAACTCGATTTGACACCCCTACAATGTGTCTCTGGTATGCTCGAGGAACATTGTCAAAATGCGCATAGTCTGGGGCTCTGCAAGAGATTCCCTCCAAGTTGCGCATGATTTCCTCCTCCTCACCATGAGTGGCAATATCAAAGTCGCAAGTGATTCGCCTAGGTATCAGAGACATCCCTCCAGGTCTCTCTCGGCCAACATCTACACACACATGGATTTAATGTTAGAACATACATAACAAAAAAAATCATAATACTCATGAAAATAAAAAATGAGTCTTACCAAGTGCTTCATCCCAATCCTCTTATTCTGGGAGTGGGAGGTCTAGATCACCAGTAAAATATGTGCCAAAATAGGGCCAATCCTCCATGACGATCAACTGTCGGCGAAACCAATCAAAGAACTCTGGTCTTGAGGACATATGTTGACCACCCCTTGATCTTGGCATTAGTGCTGCCCAACGGGCCATCCGTGGCTCCTATGGTGGTGGTGTTGGGACTATGACCTCCTGCCGCTAAAAGATTCGTAATCGTTCTAGGATGAATGACACCAGGATATATCCATAACCAAACTGCTTTGTTTTTCCCTTCTTGCATTTTGTCAGTTGACGTTTCATATTGATCATCATGGCCTCTTCCCAATTGTAGATGGTCGGTGTCAGACAGCCTACTACAAGAATCAACTATGTTTTTTTTGCCTCATGTGGTGCTTACGAACCTGCAGCTCACATAATGGTGTGTAGCAGTACTTTTAGTGCCAAGTCTGGGATCGTTTGGATATCCAATTTACCACTTCCTGATCCTCTTCTGGCCCCTTTACATACCCTTTCAATCACCATGCTCATGTTTTCCATGGTGGGCTAGGTGCTGTTCAAAACTGTCCTATTATGAAGCAAACATCATAAACATCAATCTCGAGTTCCTGATCACAGAGAATAAATTTTTGTTAATCTTCATCCCAAATACTGATCAGGTATTGCAGCAACTCTAGTTGAGCTCTGAGGCATGGTATCATGAATAATTTTTCAGTCCATATTCACTGAGAGCTTCCATGCATCTTGCATTTTCCATGGCAAGCTCGTCTTCTTCACTATGTTGTTGTTCTTTCCATTCGATAACCATTTTGCCACTTTATACCTACAAACATGTTCATATGAGATTCATTAGCCAAATTAAAAGCTTTGAATATTTAAAAATTGGACCTTCTTGCTTGCATTTTGATCTTCAAAAGGTTTGCATGGTTGTCATAACTATTTTGGAAACAGTTGCACCAACGGGCGCGCCATAGTTCAAAAATTTGGGTGACTAGTGCGAGTCCATGCCGAATACTCATGCCAACCATTGTGCCCTATTTTTTACAATACCCCCCATATAATTTTAAATTTAGGTTTTCAAATAGTAAAAGAAGAGTTGAAATGAAGGGAAGGATGTAAGCTCTTACCTAGAACTGACGGATTCGAGATTGGTCTGTCAGATCGTCTGCAATCGTCACTGCAAAATCACAATCTAAAATGGGTAATTATTGCTCCACAAAAGATAAATGTGAAAAGTAATTATTTTTTACCATTTTGAGAATTTTATAACTTTTCAAAACCCTAATTAGATTTTAAGACATATTTTTCAATTATTTCACGATGTTATTTCGAGAAATGGGTTTTACGTTTGTCACTTGTGCAACAATAGGTCCTTCATGAGATAGCGATGAAGTAAAGAGTTGTATTTATACTTTTTAAGGATTGGTAAAAACATGAAAAAGTCACTACTAGAGTCACTTTTTAGCTCTTTTTTGATTCTCTAAAACTGAAAATATTGTCGAGACTCTTGTGATTTTGAACTCGTTAAATGGCTGCGAAATGATATCTACCTAGTATACGTTTACCCCTTTTTCAGGCTAGCATAGATTATTTACGAAAAAGGAATACGCCTATCGCGACTAAGAGGCTCTCTCGGATATTGTTTTCTACCTTTTTGGATATGAGGGACTATTTACAAAAAGGAACCTTTTGGATTTTTCTTTACTGCTTCTTTTCAAACTCTCTAAACATGAAAAGTTGTCTAGTTTTTCCTCTGTCAGACTCGTTAAACCCTAATGACGTCAGAAATCATCACCATGACGTTCATCGAGTTCCTTCTTCCTTGGGCTCGTAAAATGTACTAGGATGGATTTTTCCGAAGGAAAAAATTATATTACAAGCATATGCTATCCCCTTTAAGCTTGTTTTTTAAAAATAATTGGGGTACTCTCCAGAAATGGCGGGGGAAAATTGAACTAGTCTTTAGTTGTGTTGGCAGTATGTCGCTCTTGAACATGACACTCATCTATATTCGTGTCGAGTTGGGGACATCTCATTTCATCATTTTTTCCTCCATAAGTTTGGGTAATCTCTTTTGACCTCTCATCTGCTCTTTTCCACGTCATCATGACCTCAGATCCCTTGATGCCAAATACTGCCAAATCCAGTGTTGTGTCATTGATATGTTTAAGAGAAGTTTGCCTTTGTAGTTTCAACCTTCCTCTAATCCCCTATTTGGTACTGATTCACTATCATCATGTTCCTCTGTCGTGTGTTGATGATGTGGGAAACATTATGGCCCTCCTTCGACAGGGTCGCTTCCCGTCAACTTCAACTCATTATCTAGGAAGTTGATCTAGAGACTCCTTTCGGTACCTTGGAGCTTGCATGCCTCAATTGCAAGTTCTTCACATTCGACGATAGGTCCACATCATTGGCCTTCGATCGATTGACTCTACGGGTTTTCAATGCTAGATCACTATTCACATTCGATGGATTGTACTTATTGTACCTTAAGAGACATTGTCATTATTGGTGGTTTCTCTCGTGCCTGTTAACAGCTTTCATCATTGGCTGGTAATTAGGTGACTTTCTTTCATGTTTGACTTCAGCTCACACATTTGCATGCTTGAATTTGTACTTGTTTGGGTCGAGATGGAGTGCAAGACCCAGGGTTTTTGTTTGATATGATCCAAGCTACGTGATATTGTGATTTATGATGACTTATTACATGACTCTTTTGATTGGATGGCTGCGACCATACCTGTGTCTATTTATGGATCCCTGCTACTGGATGGTTGCATCCATACCTTAGATCTCGGTTTAATGTACTCTATTATGGATGGCTGCGCCCATGCCACATGTTCATGTATCAAATATAGTAGTTGTGCTTTTACTTGCAGGTCTTCCGACAACGATGTTTCATTCGAACGCATTATCATAGAGCATTTCAACCCTCCCTCTCTCTCAGACTTCATGCTTTAGGGGGCATCTGTTACATATCATTTTTTCACTGTCCCCGCAATCCTCCATCCTACAGATTGGAGTACTATTCCTATGACTAATAAGTAGTGCCATGCTTTGCAAATACCAACATTGCATCCCTTTCCATGAGTACAATATTCCTTTTGTTGACAATTCCCTGAAAAGATCATCATAAACCCATGTTTTTCCTTGGTGCTAATAGCCCGTTATTCCCTCATGCCAATGATGAAGATTAGCACTAGGCCCTGTGCCCATTGGCACTCTGTCCCAGTTAACTACCTGCACAAACCTGTTTATGGATTTTTTTTTAAAAATAGAGGTGAAGTTTCCATCATAACAACTTCGTGGACGAGTCAGCTGGAGTGGTTCGACTGAATAACTACGGACTCCCTCATTTTTCCTCTTGTTTCCACCTTTTTGGGAAACCTCCCAAAGGATAAGGCCGCCCTCCCACTATTAAAGGGATCCCAACCTCTTTGTCTCCTCTATAAATAAAGCCATCTTCCATTGATGTGCTAGCTGAATGAATAATTGAATAGATAGAGTTGAAACTATAGCTGAAGAGATAGGACAAAAATAGACTTTATCAAGAGAGAGCTTAGGCTTGTGTCCTCGCCTCATCCTATATTCCCGACGATCCTTCGAGACGCAATTCACTTGAACCCGCTAAAGGAGGCTATGACGTCAAGGCTCTAGTTGTAACTCTTTCTTCTATTAATACATATACATAACTATTGGCTGTTTCCCATCTTGATTTAATGTGTTTTATTTGATGCAATATGTTTAGCCTTCCTTGACTGGTTATTTTATTATGAATGAAATCATTGTCTTGTATGCTTCTATTTTTTTCGGATCTTTGTGCAGGTATCCGAGCACCATTGTAGAAGGGTTGGGACCCATCAAAGCAAATATCAAGAGGCGACCACTACTACAACGACGACAATGTTGGACTCTAGGTAGGTTAATCTACCCCGTCGTTTTCATTCATTAATTAGGAACTTACACCTTGGCTTCTCCTTCCTTTGCTAGACCCACTCTAGGGCTAGAGGGATCATCTCTGTCCACAGAGAGGATTTACCTTACCAACAAGGCCTATAAATATTTTTAAAATTACATATAACTAGAAAAAATTGTGTTTGGTCTCTGGTTGCCACATTTACAATTTGAAAGCTTCATAAAATAAAATTTAATTTCGGGTGGGGTATATTCCCCTGCATCATACTCCCACTGTAAAAAATCTTCATTATCTCCTCATCTT
Source organism: Pinus albicaulis (assembly GCA_034641835.2). Lineage (NCBI taxonomy): Eukaryota > Viridiplantae > Streptophyta > Pinopsida > Pinales > Pinaceae > Pinus > Pinus albicaulis. The sequence continues at coordinate 204,203 of JAXQQM020065704.1, forward strand.
GTGCTTGATTTTTGGATCTTTTCCATCTCCATATTCAATGTTTTTTCTCCTCGTTGAAATTTGTTTGTACTCATCTATGAGTTGCACAATCCTCACTAACACCTAACCATGCTCTCTCTTCTACTTAGTATTTTAGCTTGATAGGTTTACCTCCTCTAGAACCTTCTTAAGCTCCCTTTTATCCTTTTAATTTTTCATGCTTACTCACCTCCCTCGATAATTCTAACCTAAACCATAGTTATTGAATTACTGCGACAACTTCTACCCAACCGCAGCTTGAAGTTGTTCTCCTTTATCATGTACGAAATATTTCCCTACTCTGATAAAAATTGATGAATTCTTATTTAGTGGTCTACAATTTTCTATCCCCTAAAGTGTCAACTTCAAAAGCCTATGGGTTATGGGCCCTTGTTCTCAACTCTCTTTCCTCCTATGGAACAACGAACGAGCACTCCTATAACCCAAAATTCCAATTTAATTGACTCAATTACTCCCAACTGCTTCAAATTTTGTATCATGCCACCCCACTATGTAATATCCCAAAATGGGGATTGCAGCAATAAATGAAAAAAAAACTGGAAATAGCATTGTAGATCAACTCATGAACATTGGGGACCAATATGGAGAAAAAACATCATGTATTAGATCAGCAAATCATCAGAAAATTTGAGGCATAAACCATGTACAATGAAGGAACAAGCCTCCTCTAAACAATCATCCACAAATGAGCTGCTATCTCAATACAAGAATGCCGGAAAACTACTACAACGTAGTTTAAAACACACTACTACAGAAAAATGTTTTACAAAAAAAGTAGTTCTCTTATAAGCCTCAAAATATATGCCCAATATAGATCTAGGCTCAATACAAACTTGTAGAAAGAACACGAGAAGGGTTTTCAAAAATACACTCTATACAAAATGGGATCTAAAGCCCTAGGGCTAAATATTAACTGCAAAATGAAGCCCATGAGTGTAGAAGGCTGAAATATGATAGATCTGATGCATAACCCTGTAAAGGTCTCCTCCCATGAAGAGCTGAACCCTCCAATCACAAGAAAACCCTCTCAAGAAACCACAAGACCCCTCAATGAAGTTGTCTTCAGAAATAATGCAATTTCCAGCTGGAACAATGCTGGAAATGATGGGAAATGTATGGCATGATGCCAAATATCTGAAATCTACCCAATATATCTCCAAAGTGATCTCCCAAAAGAAGGAAACTTCCCTCCTCTGAAAAACTAGCTCTGAAGACACCCGATCTAATCCTCCACTGTTGCACCCTACAACACAGCACAATAACCTGCAGAAACCGCGCTAATGAGGAAATTTGTAGCTTGGCCTAAAAACCTGAATATGGAAATGAGTACAATACTCTCCTAAGAGGCCTCTCAAGGTAAGAGGTGGGATTCCCGCTCGAGAACACCTGGTGCTAAGCAGCACAACTACCCTGCTAAACAGCAAGAGGAGGCAAAGTTTAAGCAGAAAAGTCAAATAATAATATCAAACATAACCTCATATGGCTGCCATCCTCTTCCTTAAATATAATATGAGATTTCTTGCCCTTCGCCCCACTCATTAGGTCATTTCCTCCATGAGATCCATCTCCCTCAAAAACTGTGTTATTCTTTAATTAATCTCCACTCCTCCTTGACAGCGCTGTTGACTTGGTCAAAGTTGACTGAATCAACATGATCCAACCATTGTTCCTACTTGGAGGATATTTATTTAGTTGCTAAAAAAGGTGTCATTTCACACTTGAAGTGTTTTTATTGCTGTTTAGGAGACTTTGGGCCTCCCCACCAGTTTATTCACCGACATAGTGATAAAAAAAACTATAATATTCCATTTAGATAAAGGCTATATTTTTGGAATATTACAGTCCTCCCCTCCAAAATGTTGATTTTCCTCAAGAAAATATATAGGGAGAGAAAAATTCCTCCCCTCCTCTTTTGGCCTCCTCATCAATAGTCCCCACCACTGCTCAAGATAATCTGCAATAAATATGCCCTCCAATGGTTCCTTCCAAGTATGCAAAACCCAATGGTTCACATCATGAAAAGATGGAAGGTGTAAGTGGAAACCTCCTTGCTATCCAATGGCCCCCTCAAGGTAGGAGTGATGAAAAACATGGGGAACATCCTTCCCAATGAGAAACTCCCATACCCATGCTATCATCCAAATGAAATGAGCCATTCTAGGTAGCTCATCAAAGAAGTCCTCAACCCCTGGTTTATTCAATGTATTGGGGATGCAAGGAGAGATTAAAATTTCCCATTCAAGTTGTTTCTCTCTAAATTTATGGTAAGTATGGGGCTGTTGTTGATCTTGGGCTAAAATGTCATGGCCTTCAAGGCTAGCCAATGTTACCCCTCCAAACAAATAAGTCATGAACTGCCTCCTCCAAAAACTCAAATTCTCCAAATGACTCCTCCTACATGAAGAAAAGAGATGTAGTATGGCAATCATGGGTTGCCCATTGTTTCTCCTGAAACATGCATCATGTAAAGTGGGGAGAATCATACTCCCAATTGGAACCTTCAACTTTTGTGCCACTCTCCCAACCAAGCTTCCCATAGACATATGAACATATCCAAAATGTGGAAGCAAAAACCAATGAAAACAAGTTTCCATATGACAACCGAGAGGTGGATCATAGCTCCTCATATGGAACTAGCGTAGTGCATCCCTTGCCTTCATCAAAAAAAGTAATAACAAGTGTCTTTGAAGCCACTTTTTTTCTACCACAATCATCCTATAAGATAGGATCATGAAAGAAAAATGTGGTGCCCAAGGTGCACATCAAGAATCATGTGGCTTCCCCCACAAACCACCACTAGAATGGCCAATCTCAATGTTGAAAGTAGCCTTAATTACATCATCATATAATATGCAAGAAGGGATAATCCTCCTTGGTACAACATGTTGCTCATATAAAGTAAATAAGTACAAAACATAATGTAAAATTGTACCTTCTCCACCATGTACTTTGGACTTTGAGCTGACATGGCTCAACCGAAAATTCTCCCTTATCTCCAAAGACTAGGGACGTGGCTATGAAATCCTCTCTATCACCATCCGAGCTATGCATATCACCATATTCTGATATATATCCTATTGGATGCCCTCCCAAGTGAACTGCTCCATCAAAGAATGAAATGCATCAAAGTGCATGGAAAGAAAGTCCACATGTGCTGCATGTAGTAGCTTCCTCTTGAGCTCAGAAACTCTAGTCAAGAAGACTCTACCATAAGAATAGATGACCTAACGAACTACCATGTATCTATCATCTCCCTCTAGGTAATCTAGAATCATGCAAGCACCAAGATCCTTGGAGTACTCTACCAAAAGTTGATACCTCCAATATGGATCAACCGTCCTAAGGGAAATCACTGAAGATCTGCAATATGAAGCTCCCCACATGCTGCTGTCTTCACCTTTGAAATCCCCCATGCAAAATTAATCCTCCAAAGTGTTTCCATGCACAACATGTAGCTTCTCGTGCTCCAATAGAAGTGGTGACCTTTGGAAGTTGGCCTCCCATGAGAAGCTACCATCCAAAAAGAACCTCCTGATCTTGGCCAATGTAAGCATGAGTGGCCTCCATCTACTCCAATTTATGGAGGATTCCTTCCTCAGAGGAAGTACCCTCTATTTCTCGAAATCCATGGAGCAGCTCCTTTACACCCTGAAGGTGCCATCCTCCATCACTACAACAACTTCTGTTAGCGCAAAATAGGTACTGAGAGTGGGTGATGCTGAAAATGGGAGAATTTCTCCCTCCTCCTTGAGGCTATCCCAGACTCTCTGCGCTGTACTAAAACCCTCCAAGGTTTCCGCTCCTCCAGAATCTAAGAGTTGTGCAAACACATGTGAAGCATCTCTCATCATCTCCTGATCTGGTGGTCTCCCTGGTGGAATGCCTCCAGGTAGTGAGACATCAATGCCAAGAGTAGAATTCTCATAAGGATGGAAAACTTTGTCCCTGTCCTCACTGTAGAATCCAGTCTGCCTCTTCTTTACATCAACCCTCTGAAATAGATAGGGATGTGTGCTCCTCATCACGTGATGTTGGTCATCCTCCCTCCCTCCTCCTTTCATATGTATGGTTTCCCAATCTGTCAATAATGACACAAGCTGCTCATGGGTTGTGCCTTGATCTCCACATATGAGATCCTAGGGAATTTCTTGTAATGATACGAGAATCCCTCTTGTTGAAGCAAGTGCTCCATTTACCTATGCATGAGGTGCTAGATATTCTCTAGATGTGACAACGTTGTTTCCCTCAACCTTCTCTTCCTCTTTGATATAAATGGGAAACTTTTCAACAAGAGGATCCTCTCTTGAAAAGAAGATCTCCATTCCCTCAAGAGTATGTGAAATAGATCTTTCCTCTATCAAGGTGTGATGCAAGATGTGAGCCTCTTCAATAGTTTTCTGAAGTGTATTTGAGTTTATAGGCCCTTTCAACCCATGCAAAAGTTTTGTTTGTCTTGGTTTGCTTGGCTCTACCAAGAATGTTTTAGAATGTTTTCCATCAAACCTCTCCTCTAATCTCTTAGTGAACTTTGCATAAGAAGAAGTATTTGTAATTATTAATGAAAAAGACTCAAATATCCACCAAGCATATGCCTTACCTTCAAAATGCAGTGCTACAACTTTGATGGCTTCATCTTCAGAAACTTAGTGCTGCTGCAAATAATTGTCCAACTCCTCCACCCAAGCTTTAGCTGAACATGTGGGAGATCCGTAAAAAGTAGATAGGAAAAATCTACCCATGTCATGCTTCTTGCTCCTCTCCACCTTGATGTTGAAAAAATCTTGGGAAGTGATATGATCTCTAAACCTCTTAGTTTGAGATCCATATTCTTGCATAAAATCACTAAGATTTTCCCTCCTAGGCATTTCTCCTTCCTTCCTCCATCTCATAGGCAATATGGGCATTTGACTACGCTATGAATCATGGTGTGTAGCTGCATGCTCATAATCATTATGTGATAATATAGAGTTTTCCTTAAACTCCCTTGGAGATTTCTTACACATCTCCTTTCTCATCTTCTTGATATCTCCATGAATGCTCTTCATATTTTGAAGAAAAATATTTGAGAGACTTTCTTCCTTCCTTCCTCCAAACAATGGAGTCATATCTTTGTCTTCTTTTTACATCTCTTCATCTTCTTGTCTTCTTGATATCATAATGGCTAAGATCCATAGGCTGAGCCAAGATTATGCTCTGATACCACTGTAATATCCCAAAATGGGGATTACAGCAATAAATGAACACAAAAATGGAAATAGCAGTGTAAATAAACTCATGAACATTGGGGACCGATACGGAGACAAAACATCATGTATTAGATCAGAAAATCATCAGAAAATTTGAGGCATAAACCATGTACAATGAAGGAACAAGCCTCCTCCAAACAATCATCGACAAATGAGCTACTATCTCAATACAAGAATGCCGTAAGACTACTACAATGCAGTTTAAAACACATTGCTATAGAAAAATTATGTTCAAAATATGTAGGGCTGTTATAAGCCTCAAAAGATATGCCAAATATAGATCTAGGCTCAATACAAACTCCTACAAAGAACCCGGGAAGGGTTTTAAGAAATAAACTCTATACAAGATGGGATCTAAAGCCCTAGGGCTGAAGATTCATTGCAAACTAAAGCCCATGAGTGTAGAAGGTTGAAATATAATAGATCTGATGTAGAAACCTTCAAAGGCCTCCTCCCATGAATAGTTGAACCCTCCAATCACAAGAAAAACCTCTCAAGAAACCACAAGACCCCTCAATGAATATGCCTTAAGAAATAATGCAATTTCCAGCTAGAACATTGCTAAAAATGATGGGAAATGTATGGCCTGATGCCAAAGATCTGAAATATTCCCAAGAGCTCTCCAAAGTGATCTCCCAAAAGAAGGAAACTTCCCTCCTTTGAAAAACTAGCTCTGAAGACACCAGATCTAATCCTCCACTGCTACCCTGCAACACAGCACAATAGCCTGCAGAAACTACGCTAATGAAGAAAGCTATAGCTTGGCTTGAAAACATGGAATGTGGAAATGAGTATAATACTCTCCCAGGAGGCCTCTCAACGGAAGAGGTGGGATTCCCGCTCGGGAACACCCGGTGCTAAGAAGCACAACTACCCTGCTAAACAGCAAGAGGAAGAAAAGTCTACGCAGAACAATCAAATAATAATCTCAAACATAACCTCATATGGCTACCATCCTCTTCCTTTAATAGAATACGAGCTTCATTGCCCTTGGCGCCACTCAATTAGGTCATTTCCTCCATGAGATCCATCTCCCTCCAAAACTACGTTATTCTTTAATTAATCTCCACTCCTCCTTGACATCGTTGTTGACTTGGTCAAAGTTGACTGAATCAAGATGATCCAACCCCTGTTCATATTTGGAGGAGCTTTACTTAGCTGCTACAAAAGGTCTCCTTTCACACTTGAAGTGTTTTTATTGTTGATTAGGAGACTTTGGGCCTCCTCACCCATTTATTCACCGACCTAGTGATAAAACAAACTATAATATTCCATTTAGATAAAGGATAAATTTTTGGAATATTACATACTATCATCCATAATCTCTCTTCCAGCCCAATATTCCAATATCCAACAACGGCATGGGTGTTTCAACCCATATTTTTTCTCCAATGCGCAATTCCTCTAGGACGAAGCTAACAATCTACCCTGGAGCTAGAGATCGTCTAATAGATGTTGGTGGTTACTTAGTTGGGGGTAATCGGGGTCGAATCCCCTTTTATTTTTTCCACGAATATGATTTATACCTGCAAGCCCTAGTATATGAGTCGTGACAAGTTTGAGTCTCAACCAAACTGACTAGGTCCCACCCGAGTCAGAGGCCAATCTAGTTAGATTTCTCTTTGGGGCCAATATTGGTGGAATTTTTCAATCCAACTCCAAGGACTGACTCAATTTTATCTTCAAATTTAAACCAGTGTCCTCTCCTTTTCTCCCCATAACCTAGATCTGGCTCGTCACATGGTTGGGTACTTCCGATTAGCACCTAAAACAGACACACTCATAGAAATTGGAGAATCTACATGCACAGGATAAACATTTCACATATATGAGAACAAAAAGGACACACACACACACACACACACATAAATATATATAATTGGTGAGAATGTGAAGTTGGGTTACACTTTTTGCCCTTTTTTGAGAAAGAACTTTCATTTTTTTTGTGTTTTTCAACTTTCTGCAAGCCAAAACAATTTTTCTGTTTAGAATTTCATTTTGCAAAAAAAAAAGTTGTCAGAAATTTTATTAGCTTTCTATTAATTATTTTTTGGAATTTTTTTATACACATTTGATATTTCAACTTAGCATTTATGTGAGTGTGTGTTTTTGAACAATCAAAGGATTCATAAGAAGTCATGTTAATACGCAATGTTGTATTCTTTGAAAATTTGTGTTTTTGAAAAACAAAATGTGTTACAACAATCTAGACAGAGTCTACTTCGGTTTCGTCATATTTACAAAGCCAACAGATGCATATCATAATTACTAGAATTTTTTGAACAAGTCCAATATGAAAAAACAACATATTTTGAAAATGTTTTGTGACACAAGAAATTTCTTAACATATAAGTTATAAACTAAAAATCTAAAAAATACCCATTAGAGACGATGGACCAATGTAATGCACCATAATTTTTTCAATTTTTTTTACAATGTAATTTGGAAGATAAAAAATTATGATTTAACTGAATCATAATGACCTTCAGAAATTGTTTGCACCCATTTTATTACAAAATTAATTAAAATTGGTAAATATTTATGAAATTCCATAAAAGTTATATTTCCTGAAAGTAGATTGAATTCTGAAAATGCTTGTCTTGGTTCCGACACTTAATTTAGAATGTTTCATGGAGTTTAATCAGTGCAAAGTGGTAGATATGTATTCAGAGCTTGGCTCTGCGTAATCAGTGATGTGTTAGTTCGGCTGAATTTTTTTTTGCACCGACGGCCCATCAAGTATAATGACACAAAAGTTCAACCAATTTTTTTATAAAATTTTGGCCGAACTTTTACCCAATTTTCCCTCGGCCGAAAAATACCACGAACCCCCTCCAAAAAAACATTTTGCGGCAATATAAATTGCTGCAAAAGCATTCATTATTTTTGTATATTTTCGCACATTTGGTTTGATTTTACAAAGGTCTTGGTCTGATTTTGCAAAGAATTTTTTTGGGTTTAAGGAGTTTTCTTGGAGGTACATTAAGGACATTTTTGCAAGGAATGTTTTGGGTTTAAGGACTTTTCTTGGAGGTACATTCAATTTCTTGGAGGTATGTGATACACTTTTTGGATGTTCTTTGGGCTTCTTTTTTTTTAAGGTATGGATTTGGGATTAATTTTTATTTTTTTTGAAGGTATGGATTTGTACTTAATTTTCAAAGGACTCTTTTTAGGCTTAATTTTGAAAGGACTCTTTTTAGGCTTAATATTCAAAGGACATTTTTTTGAAATTTTTTGGAAGTATTTTTTAAAGTGATATTTTTTTAGAGGATTTTTTGAAGTATCTTTTAAAGTGGCATTTTTTAAGAAGTTGGAATTAATTTTCAATGGACATTTTTTGGAGGCATTTTTTGAAATGACATTTTTTTAGAGTACGTGTTTTGGGTTGAAGTAAATATTTTATAATGATTTTTTAAAATGAGTTTTTGTCTAAATTTTTAAATGAATATTTTTTGTAGGACTTGGAAGGAAATTTTTGAGTTTTGTTTCATTTTTATAAGACATTTTTTTTTTTCAGATTTTCTAAAGTAAGTGTTTTGGATTGAAGTATGTATTTTTTGCAAAAAAATTAATTTGAGTTTTTTTTTTTATTAAATCTTTTGTGATATTTTTTTTAATTGAGTTTTTTTCTAAATTTTTGTAGGAAATTTTTTGAACTTCATACTCTATTATCATGGGAAATCGAAGGAATTGTACGAGAGAATATGATCGAAAACGAGACCCTAAAGAACGTAGAGAAGAGATGAGACAATCTTGCAAAAGAAAGATAGATGCACTCTCAAATATTGAAGGGGAAAATCGACCTCAACTAGAAGTTGAAGCATGTATGTAAATGTAAATATTATGAATTTGATATATTTAAAATTTACCTAGTGTAAAATGTGAAGCTTAATTTTTATTTGATGAAATAATTTGAAAAATATTTTGCATTGTAAACAAAAAGAGATATTCCTAAAAACATTGATGATGAGATACAAAATTTTGAAAGAGAAAGTGAAAGAGATATTGAACCAATGATTGAAGATGGTGAAAATGTTGAAAGAAATTCAAGTGAAGAAATTGAATCACAAGGTATGTGTTGATCATGTCAGCCCCCTATTAAATTCTAACAAGCAATCTCGCTTAAATCTTTCAAAACCCCTCCTTTTCCCCCGAGAAATTCGTTTTCTGCTCATCGTTACCTTCTCCCAGCCTCAAAACTACATAAAAGGGCCGAAATCCCACATTATAATATATTTAAGGCCTAGCACCTTTCGGCCCTAGCCCCTACACCTTTCTCTCCACATGACTGAAAGTCAAAACCGAGCGCTAGCCATGAAGGCACTTATCACATGTATATATATTGGGCACAGTATTATCCATCGATCTATATAGATCGGACGACATTCGCAAGGCTCCATCGCGCCCCTGGCCCACCCCGTCCACCGTCTGATCAACCTGCAAAATAAACGGTCCATAGTGCACCCGCTCACTGTACAAAACCCGTTGGTTTATATCGCACTACCTTTCGAAGGTGGGCAGTATTTCTCATTTTAGAGTGATGCCATTCATCGCGTGACACACGTCACTGAGCACTGTTTGAAAATTGCTGCTCATTGCGCGTTATAGTTCGGCATAAGATCCTGTGCGATATGCACGTGAGCCATCCGATCACGAGCGGCCCATCCAACGACGATCGCTCCACAAAGTTGCTCGCGAGTTAACACAGGGAAATCGTACTCCTGGCCCACCGTTCATCACCCTCTGACGCATTTTCAGCTGTCGATCTCGTTTTGAGATCGAACGGTCTAGATCACCTACCTCCCCACCATCGACACGTGTCTTCCACCCCATCACCATTCCACGTGTTTGTCGTATTTTTCCTCCACCCTTATATATTTCATTCATTTGTCAAATTTCAATGTTTTACGTTAAAAACTTTCACCAGTCCATCCTCCATCGTTTCACTGCGTTTTTTGCCTCCACCCTACATTTTTCCACCATTTCACCATGTCCGCACGACCATTTTCATTGACCTCGCCACATCCACCATCCCCATGCATGGTTTTCCTAACGAGTTTGCGGGTTTTTTAGGGTTACAGTCATGGAAACTGCCATGATTTACATTCTCTATTACTGTAATGGAGAGCTCAACAAAGGACCATTTTTAGAGGCCGAAATTATGGAGAAAGGCTTGGGAAGGTATGTCGACAAGACTTCCATTAAAGAAGCAGGGTTAAAATCTGTCAAACCCTCCAGAGTCATTCAAAGCATAGATTGTGTAGATGGAGACATTAATGGAGAAATAGAGAAATATCAGTGAATGATTGAGGAATTCAACGTTCAACATTGAAGATCTTAAACGATAATTCAAGGTTTAGAAGGCAAAGGGTACCATTCGCAGAAAAGAGTACCCTAAAGTTTTCTTTTCAGCACCATTTTCTTTCAGGGAAGGACGAAATGTCTATGTGATTTTACTTCTTTGCCGTGCTCCTGAAGAGACTTCTACCCAGTGCATTTATTTCAGAAAGTAGGCAGCAGAGTACATACAACGCTACAGAGTCATTCAGAAATATGGGCGTGCATGTTTCCGCCATCTTGTCTTAATGAGGAAAATTAAATGTTCATCACCTACTCCCTTTCGAGCTTTCTTTTTCTCCTATAAAGCTCCCGAAGAATAGAGGATTAGGGGTTCTAGATTTTATCAGAAAATTTTGCAGTAAGAGAATTTTTGTAGGCATTTTGTAAAAACTCTCATATGAATGTACAGAGCCCGTTGGGTCTTAGTGAGGAGGAGTTCCTTCTTTAAAAAGGATTCTGGTATTTGATTTCTCACAGTGTGTAACTTCCTCTCATATGTGTTATTTTAATAGATCATTCCATTTCATCCGCCTTTCCTATATCGTGTTTCTGGAATGCGAGTGGCTCACTGATTTTTGGTACGGATTTATCCTAGTTGATACCCATGCTCAGATTAGTCAAGCACTTTAAATATGGCTCAGGCATGATATTCTGTTTCACTATTCACTCAAACAATATTTCTACTATATTAGTTTCTTTGGGAGGTTATTTTTAAAACGTTATTGTTATGTATGGATTCTTAAATTGGTAAGCCCATTACATGGTAATATTGTGTATCTGGATATCGTCTCAATGACAAATAGTATTCTCTTAATCTTTCTTACACCGCCACACCTTTTGATAATTGATTTATGTGACATATCATTTGAATCGACCCTCTTTACAGTAAGTTGCCTCTGAATTGTCTGATGCTTTTATATCTGAGTTTTGCATGTTGCCTCTGCAGTATTACTTTCCCTGTGTCAGTTTCTGAAGGTCTTGGTCCCATTCGAATTAATATTTCTTGTTTTCAGGAAATAGCACGAGAGCTTTTTGTTGATAACTCTCCCTGTTACCTATTATATCATATGCTCCTTGCTATATAAGATGTCCTAAGCACTGGTCTTTCACAACTCAAGGTTGTCTCTAGGAACTACACCATCTTTTTGGCACCATTGCCGAGGACGAAGTTGAGAAAATTTAAATCCCTGGGCCTCGACAAAACCTAATTCACTCTTCAAGTAGGTGAGTATGGAGAGTTGAGAGTTGTAGATCCCTCACCTTGGCGACTCCACATTCGTTTGTTAGATAAATTGATTTTCAGTCCTGGCTCCTCATAAGCCACGCCTGAGGTCAGATACGTCTCAGCCAAAGACACCTTCAGTGTCTAACCCAGAGAAGATCATACATAGAAGAAATTGGAGGGAAAGAAAATCGGTCCACACTGAAATCCCTGGATTGTCTGTAGAAAACTTTCCATCCTCTTCTTCTCAAGTAGCCCAAGTGCTAGTTCCCAACTCCACTGTGGGAGATACCGATTACTATTCAGATAGTCCACCTCGAGGAGGTGTCAGAAATAAAGATAATTTTCACCCTACTCCAGAGGTCGAAGAGGTCAAAGAAGTCACCGAAGTATCTGCTATTAACAAACCATTATTCCCCTCAACACCTCAAGCTGTTGTTCATTACATTCCTATTGTTATTCATACTCCACTACCACCTCCTCCTCCTCCTTTTACTCATAAAACTATTGCACTACCCCCACCCCCTCCAATAGCCAATGTTCCAGGCTTCTTGCTAAATAAATATGCCCTTCTAGCATTACCCCAAGTGTTGAATGATATGCCACAAGATTATCTGAATATTTTACCCTGATTCAATGGGGAAAATGAGATTGATGCTCAGAAACATCTTGAGGTCTTCTGTTCTTTTGCAGAAAATTTTAATGTGGAACATTTAGATGTAGTCTTAAGACTATTTGTCCAATCTCTTTATGGTGAAGCTCAAAAATGGTTTAAGACATTGGCAGAACATTTTGTTACCACTGGGGAAATAATGGAAGATACTTTTCTCAGGAAATGGGGAGAGAATAAATATCATGGACATTGTCTTACTAAGTTCAATACACTCAAGAAAAGACATAATGAAGGGGTGTTAGATTTCATCAAGAGATTTAATAAATTGTATTTGAGTCTTCCTGCTGATATGAAACCTCATCAGACTGCTGCTAAAGTTGTTTTTGTAGCAGCCTTTGATTTAGAATTTGGTTTCTCTCTCAGAGAAAGAAAGCCTGCTACTCTGGATGATGCTCAAACAGATGCACTAGAGTTGGAAGCAAACTTTGCCTTCAATGGTAAATCAAAGGGAAAATCTAAACAGGATACTAGAAGAAGGGGCAAAGAAGAGGTATCTACCTCTAACTAAGACAGAGACTCAGCTAATGACAGAATTGAAGAAATGAGCAAAATGATTAAGAACCTTTCTGGTAAACTGGTCAAGCTTGAATTGGAGGCCAAGAATTCAGCCTCCAAGATTTTCCACAATGCTCCAAACAGAGGTTACAATCCTCAATATAGGAAACCACCCCTGCAAATATTTCCAAGGGAACCAAAGGAGCAACAAGATCAGGTACCACACCCATTGTACCTGGAAGGTCCAGTAGATGATTTTACTGAAGACACTGCCTATGGACTGGAGGATGAAAATCTTTCTTTTTCAAATAGTGATGGAGAAGAATTCCCCTTACAAGGAAGTAATGGCACCGAGTGCTCATTGCAGGAAGAAGAAAAGGCTAGAGATGTAGAAGACTCAGAAATTGATCATTATTGCAAGCAATTTGTTGATTTCATGCAAGCACAATTCAATAGAATATATGATCTCAGATCTTCTAGGAAGAGGACTCGCACTCAAGATCAAGAATAAGAGCTACCCTAGAAGGAAACACCTACTCAGAAGGAGTCAACAATGTAGAAAGTCACAAACAAAGGTAGGGGGCCTCTAAACAAAACTTTGCAGTCTAATGATCGAATTCCTTCCTCTTCAAAAGTAGTCATTCCCCCTAATAACAAGTCTGTGTCAAAAGAATTCAAACCCTCAAATGAAAATAAAGAGTCAAAAGAGGTTGTAATAGAGAATTCATCTCCTATTTTCAGTCTGCAAAAGGAACTTGAGAAAGTCAAAATCCCAGTTCCCTTGACTGAACTATTGAAGCAAACTGCATATCAATCCCAAGTCACCTCTTTTATGATCCCTCCGGAAGTAGCACTCACCCCAGATAGTCTCAACCTTCAAGAAGAAAGACCCATGCTTGTTTTTGGCCCACATGTTGAGCAATTAGATGCTTCTAATCCTCCTTTCTATGTGTCTCTAGTGATTCATGACCTGCTATTACATAATTGTATGTTAGATTCTGGAGCTTCCCATAATATATTTCCTTTGTCAGTCATGGAACAACTAGGGTTACAAATCACCTGTCCATACAAGGATCTCTATTCATTTGATTCCAAAAGAGTTAAATGCCTCCGGATGATTAAGGGCTTGGTGGTCAATTTGGCCCAAATTCTAGCAAAAAGTGTGGTAATGGACATTGTGGTGGCTGACATCCCAGCTCGCTTTGGGATGTTACTGTCAAGGTCCTGGGGAACAAAAATTGGTGGGTTATGTTAGCCCCCCTATAAAATTTTTGACAAGCAAATAGGGGGCTAGATCATTTTTGAGTCTTCAAGGAATGCATTCCCTCTGAAAATACAGTCTCCTTGAAGCCTCCTTGTGCCTCTCATCCTTTGATGAAATCCCCTCTGCTGATTCCCCTTTTAAAGCCTCTCTGCTATGTAGAGAAATGCCCAAAGGCCCCCTTTTCCCCCCTTATTTCATCCTCCCTTAGCCTCTTTCTTATTTCCCCTTGGTCACCCTTTCTATTTCCCCATGTAACCTCTATTCTCCCCAAAACCCCCTCTGCATTCTGCCTCTACCCCTTATTTTCCTAATCTCCCCCTCCATCTCTCTATCGTTACCCTTTGGAGGTTTTAAAATCCACTTAAATGGCCGAAAAAACCCATTTCCCACATTATATTAAAAGGCCTAAGCCCTTTCTTCATTGGCCCCCGCTCCCCTTTTCTTCCGTGGAACCAAGCGCCGTGACCCTCCGCTAAACCCCCAGGCGCTTAACCCCTCGGACCTTTCTCCGCGCGATTTTCCTTTGAAAACCTTTGTTAACGCGCACTTTGGGTTTTAATATATTTTGATTGGCCAGCAGATCTCCGCCGTCCGATTGCAAGCCGAATCCACGGCGCGGAGCGCTCCCGGAATCCGTGGTCCCCGCCTGCATACGTCACCGCCTAAATCCCGCCGGTCTTCCCCGCACCACCCTCGCGCGCTGAGCGGTTTTCCCCCATCGCCCGGCGATTCCTTTCATGCTCTGCCACCTGTCCCCGGTACGGTAGCAATACCGCCCATCGCCCGCGCGTTATTCCTCGGACGAAAGCCGGGCAGCAGAACCCATGCCCGCCATCCGATCCCCGGCTCTCCATCCAACGGCTGTCATCTCCCGAACCTGCGCACCTATTAACATTCATCCTCCATACCCGCGGGCCCGCCTTCCATCATTCTCAGTCGTTGATCTTAGCCCGATCGACGGCCCAGATCTGTCCATTCAAGGTTGACCGGGTCCATCTACCACGTCACCCGTCCCCGTGTTTCTCCATACGCCACGTCACTCCACGTGCGCCCTCCGTACATTCTCCCATTCTATCGCATAAAAACGCCCAAAAGTCGTGTTTTTTAATGTTTTTCATATGTTTTCGCTCTCCGAATCATTAACCCTCCACCAGAGCTCATTTCACCATTTCTTCACTATTTCTTCCGCAGTTTTCTCCTCCGCTGCGTCCGCAAGACTCTTTTCCTCCGTCCACACTGTATCCGGCACCCATCAATGTTTTTCTTCACAGTTTCTGTGCTTTTTGCGGGGCTGCAATGTGGTTAATGGCCGCCATAATGCACAGCAGTGGTGCGATCGAGGAAAACCATGTGTCGAGGCAATGTATCCAGAGCTTGATGTTACAGGAAGCGGCTAGAGGGTGTTTGCACCATAAATTCATCAACAAACAGAACTTAAACTCTACCAACCCTCCGGCGCCATTAAAAGCTCGAAATGTCCAGGCAGAGACAGTACAGGAGCAGCAGAACGCTCGAGGCAAGAAACAGAAGATTTTTGAGCTTCTGCAGGGATTTTCAGAAGGAAAAGGTACAGATTTGAAGACCCCGTGGATCTCTAGGACGATCCAATGCACAGAGGTATTATATTATCAGGGTTTCCATATCGGCAGAAATTTCTTCCATGAAAGGACACAGTACGCATCATTGTTCAGCCTACATTGTGTCCAAATGAAGATCTACGCCCTTTCAGCAGTCCCACACCGTCAGAAGCATTTGATGCACGGTATGGTCGACCCTAACATCATTTTTTCACCATTTTGTCCAGTCAACAGAAAATGGCATTAACGCTGCAAACAGAACACCAGATGTAAATGCACAGACCTAAAGCAGTATGGGTTGCAGTTTTCCTCCTCTTCTGAGCGTTAATTCTTCATTCAATTCTTCACCTACCATTTTCTGCTCTTTTTCTCCTATAATAATCCTCAAGAACGAATTGTAAAAGGTTGTTGTGGTTGTTGTGGTTGTTGTTGTTGTTGCCTTGCTGGGCATCTGCTGTTAGAGGGATTCATTTGTGACTGTTAGAACAGTCTTGGGAGGAAATAGCAAAGTAGTTGTATGTAATAGGCTAGGAGGAGAAGTTGGGACTGTATTAGCCATTGAGCTTATTGTACATGACTGGTTTTGCATCTATTAATCAAAGCACATTTCACAGGATCCTGGTCTATTACTATTGGGGATGTTTTTCTTAACTCTGTTTATCTCATTTACATGCTGTTTCACGTTCTTCTGGTAGGCATCAGAATAATGGTATAGGATTCACCCTTGTTAGGTGCCCTATGCTGTCTGCTCTCCCTACCTTTATGTTTTCTGCTCCATGTGCTATCTAAGAGTTAATTCATGGGTTTAACCAGTGCAGCGGATGTTATTTCCTGCTGGCTGATGTATGAACTTGGGGGTTTGCCACTTGGATGTTTCTTTGTCAAATCTATCTCTGTTTTTCTCTTGGAGTTTCTAAAGCAGACCTGGAGTTAAATGACCTCTGGTATAATCTATAAGCAGCCCCTTTGTCTCTTTGCGAGCTGCCTTTGAGTATGTCCAAGCAGGTCTGGAGTTAAATGACCTCTGACCTGATCTATAGACAGAAATTCGGTTGCTTTCCTTCTTTCACTTTCCTCCTTAATGTTCCACCCCACTCTCTAATCTAAAAGGACCCTTTAGTATTAGATGACTTGCCCTTTGAAAGCCTTGGCTAGTGGGTGCAAGTAATTTCCTCTCATGACTCCATAGCCCAATGGATGGCACTGTTTAGGCCTATCCCCTTTGTTGAAACATCCTGCTGCTTTGTTCCTCTTTTCCATTGCTTTCCCGGTCCATGATCTCCTAACCAACCCCGCAACCCTCCAACCAAATCATTTAAAACCCCCCTTTGTGCTTCATAACTAGCCTAATATTTCAATTCGAGTTTCAAAGATATATCATTCTTTGATCTATTTGGAGAGATCCCTCTCTGGGTCCAGGAGGGCTAGATCCTAGGGCACCAAAGTGGTTTGATGTTGTCTCATCTTTTGGTATTGCCAAATCTGCCAAAACATGGGAACCCCAACAGGTTAGTTAAGTTGGATTTAACATATGCCACTATCCCAGTTTTTGGTGGCCAGGAGAGGAGGTTGTACAGGGAAACTAGATTTGTCAAGATGGTGAGTAAGGCTGACAACTCTGTTAATTCACCAGTCTACAGTAAAGAAGGAGATTTCTCATGCTTGATGCTGGAAGAAGATCAAGATTATGCTCATGAACCATCCTTCTGCCAGATCAAGACTGAGCAGCCCTTAGAGAGCCATGAAGTAGGAATCTGGACACTTCATTTTGATGGAGACAATTTAAGAGAAGGTAATGGAGCTGGAATATTATTGATTTCTCCCATAGAAAAATGGGTCCCATTGTCTTTCAAGCTAGAATATGAAGCTACTAATAATGTGGCTGAATATGAAGCACTTATGTTAGGATTGCAGATAGCTAGGAGCATGAACATACAAAGTTTAAAAATTCTGGGAGATTCAGAACTGGTGGTTAGACAAGTCAAGAATCAATGTCAAACCAAACATCCTCGGCTAAGGGCTTATAGGAATGAAGTTTGGGACATGGTGGAAAATTTCTTCTTGGCATTCAATATCCAGTTCATGCCCCAAGAATAGAATAGGATGCTTGATTCCCTTGCTGTGGCTGCTAGTACATTTCGTCCACCTCAGAACCCTCTTGTTGAGGCATAAAAAGGTATCTTTTTAACACCTATTTATGATCTAGGTGGATATCGGTGGCCTCCCACCTATTCCATTTGGACCTGCAACATCAATTCTTTCAGTTTTTCAACTTCAGCACAACTTACTATTTATAGCAGGCTTTCGGGTCCTGCACACCCGGAGCCGTTTTGGGGCATTAATAATCTAGGTGGATATTGGTGGCCACCCATAGAGTCCATTTGAACCCCCACCATTAGTTATTTCAGTTTGTAAGTTTCGGCACAACTTACTATTTTTAGCAGTTTTTCGAGTCTTAAACTTCCGGAACCATTTTGAGGCCCTAAACGACGTTTTTTGGGAAAACGGAGAGCAACATGGGTCCATGGACGAATGTTTCTCATTCAAAAGTTGTAATCCTCAGACAGATCTTTCTAACAAGCTATTGAGCGCATCAAATGGAGATCGGATGCCAAAGTTACGTCCCCAGGAAGTTGAACCACCAATTTACCCAAACGGGGCCCACAGTTTTGGCGCTTCATCTCCTACGGTTAGGGTTGGACGTTTCGGATTCTACATTGTTTCTCAACAATAAATAGGCCCTTGAGCCTCATTATAAGACAATTCAGGGGACTGGGAGCCGACACATCTCTTCTCAGAGATAAGCGCGACCAGTGCCCTAGCTTGCCACATCTCTATCATGTCTACATTGTAACACAGTTCAGGGGCTGGTAGCCGCCACATCTCTTCTCAAGGATACGCTGCCAGTACCTAGCTCATCTATTTCCATTATTTCTGTAATAGGCCTGCGATCCTCAATGTAACATAGTTCAGAGGCTTGCGTACGCTACATCTCTTCTTAGAGATACGCTACCAGCGCCTTAGCTTATTTTCATTATGTTTGTAAGCTTATTGCAATCATTCTTTTATTAATGAAATGAAGCATTATTTCTGCTGCATCTCTATATCTATGGTTATATCTGTATTTTGTTGTGTTCCTGCATAAAATCTGGATCAGTGGTATCAGAGCGGGTTTGTTTTTTCTCTGTTTTTCATTTCATATCCCCAACGTGGCCAGGGTATAAGGAGTTCAACCTCGCAACCCCGACGACCCCCCATGGTGGAAGAAAAGAAAGACGAGGGAGCAGGAGATCCTATCAAAATATTTCTCGAGGATGCCCTCGAGAAACAGAGGAACGCGATGATGGAAATATTTTTTTTTCAGATCCTTCAACGGCTGCCCACCAGTGGCACATCTAAATCTAACACCAAGTACATCAAAATTCCCCCCCCCCCCCATGGAGGAACTTAACGCAATGGAGACCATTGCTTCCTAAGGAGGGAGGAATGATCTAGGTGGATATC
Source organism: Pinus albicaulis (assembly GCA_034641835.2). Lineage (NCBI taxonomy): Eukaryota > Viridiplantae > Streptophyta > Pinopsida > Pinales > Pinaceae > Pinus > Pinus albicaulis. The sequence goes on from JAXQQM020065704.1 coordinate 223,566, forward strand.
GTGGCCTCCCACCTATTCCATTTGGACTCGCAGCATCAATTCTTTCAGTTTTTCAGCTTCAGCACAACTTACTATTTATAGCAGGTTTTTGGGTCCTACACACCCGGAGCCGTTTTGGGGCATTAATAATCTAGGTGGATATTGGTGGCCACCCATCGAGTCCATTTGAACCCCCACCATCAGTTCTTTCAATTTGTAAGTTTCGGCACAACTTACTATTTTTAGCAGTTTTTTGGGTCTTAAACTTCCGGAACCATTTTGAGGCCCTAAACGACATTTTTTTGGGAAAACAGAGAGCAACATGGGTCCAAGGACCGATGTTGCTCATTCAAAAGTTGTACTCCTCAGACAGATCTTTATAACAAGTTATTGAGCGCATCAAACGGAGATCGGATGCCAAAGTTACGTCCCCGGGAAGTTGAACCACCAATTTACCCAAACGGGGCCCACAGTTTTGGCGCTTCATCTCCTACGGTTAGGGTTGGACGTTTCAGATTCTACATTGTTTCTCGACAATAAATAGGTCCTCGAGCTTCATTGTAAGACATTTCAGGGGACTGGGAGCTGACATATCTTTTCTCAGAGATAAGCGCGACCAGTGCCCTAGCTCGCCACATCTCTATCATGTCTGCATTGTAACACAATTCAGGGGCTGGTAGCCGCCACATCTCTTCTCAAGGATATGTTGCCAGTACCTAGCTCATCTATTTCCATTATTTCTGTAATAGGCCTGCGAGCCTCAATGTAACACAGTTCAGAGGCCTGCGTATGCTACATCTCTTCTCAGAGATACGCTACCAACACCCTAGCTTATTTCCATTATGTTTGTAAGATTATTGCAGTCATTCTTTTATTAATGAAATGAAGCATTATTTCCACTACATCTCTGTATCTATGGTTATATCTATATTCTTTTGTGTTCCTGCATAAAATCTGGATCAATTTATCTCACATTAATTATCAATCTGGGAGTAACTTTTTATTTCAAGAGTGTACTCTGTCTGAGGCTGCAATTCATCCAAGAGCAATGCTGTGAAGATGTAGTATAGAATAAAAAATACAAAAGTAACAAATTCTTGTAAAGAAACCTAATTACAGTGACATGAAATGGAAAGATTAAACTACATCAATCTTGAAAAACATCGATCAGGGATGCAGCAACAGTAATTGTTTCCCTTAGAAATCGATGCAAGATAACCAATCTAGGGACCTGGAAGCAATAACCTCTATCCTCTATAGTTGGATATCTTGAAGCAATCGAAACGAAAGAAAATTCAATGAACGTAACTTAAAACAAAGGAAATCTGGAAATGAACAGCAACATGTAACTATAACTCATCTGTTTGCTAATCGAAGACTATGAATAAACAATGAACAAAAATAGAACAACAACATGAAATGAACAACAATTACAATTCTAACATACTCAAGCAACTAGATTTCCATGCTTTAATTCTGTTGACAGCTACTCACCACGCAACAACCAATTATAGCAAATTATAAACTAATGGAACAACAACTTACATCAGATATAGAACAACAAAGCTTTATAGTAATAACAAGATAATCAAACGACATATGTGCTTCTTGTAAAAGATGAATAGCAATGACTCTGTATTTGATCTAACAATATTAAACGAGTTTTGTAACTGGAACAAACATTAAACACACTTCACACAACAGAAATGAAAGAATATAAATACAAACAACATATCACTCCACCAGGGTCGGACCGTCAACTGCCGGTGAAAGCGCCGCTGGGCTACTGCAGATCTTGAGAAATGGAACGAGAATTCCCCTTTGTATTAATCAAACATGAATAGCTTTTACATCAGTTTCTCTTTGCTCACAAGAGTCAAGGAATTATAATGTTACAAGTGGAATTCAATAATCATCCATTGTTTTTCATTCTCCCCAATACACAATACATGCTCTCCTTTTATAATCAGAAGGAAGAGAAATTAAATAGAAAATATGATCTCCCATAACAATATTGGATTGTTCTCAACAACTTGATCATCCAGAAAATACATTTTCAACAATCTTTCAACAAGAGCAAGGCGAATTTGGCTTTACAGTTGAGATTTGGGGGACGACCGCAACAACAAATTTGAGAAAATCATGCTCAAAGAACCTTGTGTTTCTCTCAATACAGGCCGAATTTGGGCAAACTGTTCATTTATTAAGTTAATTGGGCCCGTTCTGGACAAAACCCATGTTCTGGATTTTCCAGATTCTTCTTCATTTTCCAAGAATCTTAACTGCAATACTGCCACTTCTTATTCCAGTGAATTTCTAAGTTGGAATATTTCATGATGATTTGGAGATCAAATCTTCAATCTGGCAAATATCTTGGAGGCTAAAATGGTGAATGATATTACAAAATATATTAATAAACCATTATTGATAAAATTATGCATAATAATCATCAATTTATTAAAAATAAAGGAGAAGAAATAATATCCATCCATAAGAGCATAAATCATTATAAGTTGGATTTATATGATAAATTATAATAAATGACATGATAAATAAGAGTAAAAATGGATGAAATAAGTGTTAAAAAGTGGTCGTATTCATGACCCAACACACCCCCAAACTGAATATATTGCATGTCCTCATGCAACCCAGAACTGAATGTATTGCATGTTCTCATGCAACCCAAAGACAAAACCCATGTGTTAACCAAGCAAAGAAAATTGTTCATCCCAACTCATGAAATAAATGAATGTTTCCTCAAATAATGAATATTCAATTTTAGCAATAGAGGCATAACAATTTTTACAGTTGATGTTCAACTATATGCATATGAAGTTGCAGAAACATGTGACATAAGTAACAACAAACTTAATTAACCATTTTCTCAAAAATCAGATCGTTTGGATGCACAGATCATGAGATATAAAAAATGGTTGTAGGTGATAGTGCATAATTTTCGAAATTTTATGAACTAATTTAGCGTGAAATTATCTCGGTTTGTGTATTTTAATGTTACTTTGTTATCCAAAAATCACAAGAATTCAGTTCATAGTTTTAAAGATATATGAAAATCAATTTTTGCACTATATACAAATGAAATTGTATGCCTTGAATGAGAAAGAAAGTGGAAAACATCCATCATGTGTAGCAATTCGCCCCCCCCAAACTGAAGAATTAGCATGTCCTCATGCGATGCTAGAAAACAAAGAGAGGTGGTTGCTACAATCTGTTGAAATCTATGCTTGTTATAAAAAAACATGGAATAAGGGAGGTGTTGAGAATGAATAAGAATATCAATGGATGATAAAGAATATTACTGACATGGTCATAAGAAAGAAATGAAGGAAATCAACACTCCCCCAAACTGAAAGGTGGGATGTGTCTAGAAAAATGGGAAGTGGTAAAGATATGGAATGAATGATGATAAATAATGCTCAATGGATGTTCATGAAATTCTCCTAAATTCATAATAAATCAGAAAATTATGCTATTTTACCTCAAGTGTTACCTCTGAAAAAATGTGGAAGGACATGTAGGGATTGGCCTTTGTTGAAGCTGATGTAGGCTAAGCAGATACTGAAAGTGATGCAAAAGGTGGAAGCCATGCAAGCACATCATGTCTGAAGAGTTGTGCACATTCGCGAGCCTTTGCTATTAGTTGCAATAGTGTGGTCTTGCTGCGAATAGAATTTCCCCCCATATTTGTTGTTCTCTTGTAAACAAATCAGTATTCTGTATGCAATTTTCTTAAATCCACAGTTTTAGTTTTGAATGGTAACAAATAAGATGCATGCAAAAAGTTCAATCAACAAAAATTCTGTAGAAATGCAGTATGAATATTGTGGCAAAATGGCAGTGTACTGCACAACAATTATACAGCATGGAAAGACATACATACTTGTGATAAAATCAATGAAATTATAGCATTTACTGAAATCCATGCATGTGATAAATCGTAAAAAGATATAGAAGCATTTTGTAATGATTCAAGGATAAGGAGAAGGGACAAGTTAAGATAAACATAAGTACAAATGCGTTTATTACCCACTTAAACAAATGTGATCGATTTATGATGATTTTCATGTATAATAGGTTCGAAATCAAAGGTTAAGGATTCATACTTTCATCTGATATTTAAATAGAGATATAGGAAAAAGGGTTTAATATTATTATTGATGTGTATAAATGTGACTCCTATACCATCATCAGAGCTCTGTGGCCCACAGGTGTCCATAACCTTGACAGAGTTGCTGTCTCACCCTTGGAACCATTGTCCTTTATTTATGCTAAGGAAGAGCTTGTTAATTGTCATAATGGAGGCCATTGTGCTGGCTTGGTGACAAGATAAATCACAATGCCATTCACTGGGAAGAAGTGAAAAGTGGTCAGGCCGGCTCGTGATGAGACCTCCTGTTTCAAGGACTTCTTAATTTCTTCAATTGTCCATTGGACTATATCCCTGGTTTGGTGGCCATGATGGGAATGCCACTTCACTTGCTTTCTTATGAACATGGTAGGCTAGCTCTTGATGAGACCCCCTATCCTCCATCTGTCAAATTATTAATGAAATATGTAAATATTTTTCTTTTCATATATCACTTTCCTATTTATTCATAAAGGATGGCTCAACATTCCTTAAGAGTAGGTATGGTGGAAGAAGTCTGAACAGCTCAATAGAAAATAATATGCCCTTGTTCCTACTCCATAAGTAAAAATCAAAGAAAGTTATAAAATATGGGAAAGAACCAACATGATAAATGTAATCGATCATATGAATTTAGTGGTAGTAAGACAACAAAATCATGTTATTGATTGTCCATTTTTTCTTTTTCTTATCATTACTAAACAACTTTCTCAAAAATGACGATTTCTTTTGATTTGCTGATTACAGTAAGCTTTAATTTGTATAATTGTGTATCCTTTCATAAATTGCATGTTTGCCTTTCAAAAAGTCATGAAAAATTAAAAAAAAATTCTAAAAATGTTGCTTAAAAAAAACAAGAAAAATGCACTGAAAAAGTGTTGTTCCTTTGGAAAGGAACAACACAAACAATCTGTGAAAATTTTGTTCCTTTGGAAAGGAACAGCAAGAATAATCTGTGAAAATGATGTTCCTTTGGAAAGGAACAACAAGAACAGTCGGTGCTGTTCCTTTTGAAAGGAACAGCAAAACTGCGGTTCCTTTCTATTCCTTTAGAAAGGAACAGAAAAAAAGAGCGGTGTTGTTCCTTTTGAAGTTAACAGCGAAATCATGCAAAAAAATATTGTTCTTTTTGAAAAGAACAAAAAAACTAATTAGTGAAAATGTTGTTCCTTTTGGAAGGAACAACAAAAATAAACACATAAACGCACTGCTTCTTAAGAGAAACAGCTGTTGTTCCTTAAGAGGAACAATAACTGTCCCTTAAGAGGAACAAAAAACAAATATAAACACACAGAAAGGAAAAAAAATAGAGGAAATAATAAATCTAATATGCAATCCATTTTCAAGCAAATCCAATCGAAAGGAAGGTTTATGTACAGGTTTCAAGAAAAAATAATTTTTTACAGAATTGGTGCTACTAAAGAATTGCCTTCTGCAATTGAAACTTGCATGGTGGGGTCCTTATTGTTCAATTTCCATTGGAGCGGAAATCATAATTTGAAGAGACTAACACCTAAAACAAAAAAACATAAAATAAATCAGAAAAGAAACAACACTTTATTAAGTTACAACAGCTATGATATTATTTCTAAGAGAATATCAAATCTATTAATGGAAAAAAAATGATCTTTTTGAAAAATGTTTGGCAGCAGTGACATGAATCTTCAAATGGAAACCAATTCTTCATTTATTCATGTTATGAATATGTTAGGTAATAAACTGGATGAAATGCCCTTGTATCACTAAAATTTCTCTCTAGAATCGCTCGTCCATAAATTGACCTTCTTTGTATTGCTAAGACCTGCAAAAAACGAGTGTCTACCTGCAGTAAAACATTAAATCATGGAGAAAGAGAGGTGCATGGGCTCTCCTAATCCAAGAATTATGCAAAAAATCTAACAATTAGTTACTATGTAGAACAAATCTATGGACAAAATAAAATTAATTTATCACCTACAGGAGAGTAGTGGCCAATCATGCTAACCAGTAGTGTTTCAATCATAACTTCTTTGTTTTTCATCCGATTTGAGTGATTCCAAAGCCAAATGAGATTTAATTCAAAGTTTTATCTCCAATAGAAATAGGTTTTAAAAATTCAATGCTATGATATGTCAAATTGGCTTAGAACAACCTGCATAATAGAGTCATTTTTTATTTTCCAGCTTAGACTGACAGTTAATATTTTAAGCATAAATTTTTTGTTTGATGGAGGATTGAACCGATTCAAATTGGAGATTAAAATATATTCATGTATTGATCTCCAATAGAAAAAATTTTTGAAGACAAGAATAATTGATGGGTCAAATACGTTAAGGAACAGCCGAGAAAACAGAGTTTCAAGAGTGCTGATTTATGATAGGTAGTCAGTATTTTGGTCATAAATTCCTCATATGATATCTAAATTGAGTGATTAAAATTGTTTTGTAAACTATATTCATAGAGGAATCTACCATAGAAACAGGTTTTAAAAATATAGTCAGTTAGGTCTCCAAAAACGGACTATCCCAACTCTGTTCTTGAGTTGCTTACTAAACACCTTGTCAATGTTTTGGTTCTAACTTTTCCGTTTCAAATCCAAATGGAGTGATTAAAATTTGGTTGGAAAGTAGAAATCAAGAGCTACTTAGGATAGAAATAGGTTTTAAAAATATTCAATTTTGGTCTTCCAAAACATAACTGTCCCAACTTTGTTTTCAGGATTTTCATCAAGCCCGCAGGCCAAAAAAATGATATTCAAGCAATTTTTCCATATTGATGATAAAAATGAATATAAGTGTTTGTAGAATTGTTATTTGTAATATAATTCGTCTACATACATAAATAATTTATAATATTTATCATCAATTTTGATTTCCACAACGTGTTGCAACAAAAACAACTATTTTTACAAAAAAAAAAAAAATGTGTTTATTTCCTTATTTATTTTATTTTCTCCACTATCATACTCTTCTTTGAGAATATAATATGCTTATGTATAAGAGTATTCTCAGTGGAGCCATTTCCAAATTAAGGCCTCTGTACATACCGAAATTTGAAAAATGTGTGTTGATAAATAGTAGGGTATGAGAAGCCAACTTCCCTTCTTGTAAAAACAATTGGGCAAGAATTCTCAATTTCTTGAGAATCTTGCTCAGTCTCTTCTATTTGGTTATTTACCTTAGCAAAGGCTATAGATGGTGACTCTGTGGCCCAAAGGGAACTAGTAGGTTGTCTAGAAATAACTTTCCTAGGTCCTACTGATGGCTGAGATTCAGTTTTCTTAAGCGTCAATAAAGGTCCTTCTCCCAAGGGTCACCAGTCCCTTAGGTTTTTCAGGTTTGGGAGGAATTTTGTCTTGTTTAGATTTTCTAGTCATTTAAAACAACAAGCCTTCATTCCTACCCAAAGAAAAAAAATTTACCCAATTCTGCTGTGAAGCAGGCAGTGAGCAAGTATGTTCCTTGCTCGGTGCGTAGGTTATTACCTTCCATCTTTAAAACCCAATTCTTCCCAAGAAGAAAAAAGGTCAAATGTGCATCATTCCTTCTAAATAGCATACACTCTCCCCGACAATGGCGCCAAAATGTCGAGGCATAAAAGGTATCTTTTTAACACCTATTTATCTCACATTAATTATCAATCTGGGAGCGACTTTTTATTTCAAGAGTGTACTCTTTCTGAGGCTGCAATTCATCCAAGAGAAATGTTGTGAAGATGTAGTATAGAATAACAAATACAAAAGTAATAAATTCTTGTAAAGAAACCTAATTACAGTGACATGAAATGGAAATATTAAACTACATCAATCTTGCAAAACATCGATCAGGGATGCAGTAACAATAACTCTTTCCCTTAGAAATCGATGCAAGATAACCAATCTAGGGACCTGGAAGCAATAACCTCTATCCTCTACAGTTGGAGATCTTGAAGCAATCGAAACAAAAGAAAATTCAATGAATGTAACTTAAAACAAACGAAATCTGGAAATGAACAGCAGCATGTAACTATAACTCATATGTTTGCTAATCGAAGACTATGAATAAACAATGAACAGAAATAGAACAGCAACATGAAATGAACAACAATTACAATTCTAACATACTCAAGCAACTAGATTTCCATGCTTTAATTTTGTCGACAGCTACTCACCACACAACAACCAATTATAGCAAATTATAAACTAATGGAACAACAACTTAAATCAGATACAGAACAACAAAGCTTTATGATAATAACGAGATAATCGAACAACAGATGTGCTTCTTGTAAAAGATGAAATAGCAATGACTCTGTATTTGATCTAACAACAGTAAACCAGTTCTATAACTGGAACAAACATTAAACACACTTCACACAACAGAAATGAAAGAATAGAAATACAAACAGCAGATCGCTCCACCAGGGTCGAGCTCTCAATCGCCAATGAAAGCACTGTTGGGCTACTACAGAGCTTGAGAAATGGAACGAGAATGCCTCTTTGTATTAATCAAACATGAATAGCTTTTACATTAGTTGCTCTTTGCTCACAAGAGTCAAGGGATTATAGTGTTACAAAGGGAATTCAATAATCATCCATTGTTTTTCATTCTCCCTAATACACAATACATGCTCTCCTTTTATCATCAGAAGGAAGAGAAATTAAATAGAAAATATGATCTCCCATAAAAATATTGGATTGTTCCCAACAATTTGATCATCCAGAAAATACATTTTCAACAATCTTTCAACAAGAGCAAGGCGAATTTGGCTTTGCAGCTGAGATTTGGAGGACGACCGCAACAACAAATATGAGAAAATCGTGCTCAAAGAACCCTACGTTTCTCTCAATACAGGCTGAATTTTGGCAAACTGTTCATTTTAAAAGTTAATTGGGCCCGTTCTGGATACAACCCATGTTCTGGATTTTCCAGATTATTCTTCATTTGCCCAGAATCTTAACCGCAAAACTGTCACTTCTTATTCCAGTGAATTTATGAGTTGGAATATTTCATGATGATTTGGAGATCAAATCTTCATTCTGGAAAATATCTTGGAGGCTAAAATGGTGAATGATATTACAAAATATATTAATAAACTATCATTGATAAAATTATGCATAATAATCATCAATTTATTAAAAATAAAGGAGAAGAAATAATATTCATCCATAAGAGCATAAATCATTATAAGATGGATTTATATGATAAATTATAATAAATGACATGATAAAGAAGAGTAAAAATGGATGAAATAAGTGTTAAAAAGTGGTCGTATTCACGAACCAACACCTATCTTAAGGTATGAAATTGAGGTACGTTGTCGACCATCAATCCCAGATAACATCAAGCACTGGCAGGTATTTGAGGATGAAGAATAGATGAAGAGATTCCTAAAAATAGTAGGGGAATTCTCAAATATGGAGATTGATGTTGAAGAAGAAGAAGAGGCTAAAGACACTTCAGAAAGAAATTGGGAGAAGAAAATGGCAGGTAATAAAGTATTGCAATTGAAGGGAAACATTATACCTAGAGGGCTGGTGCCTCTAGAGAGATTGTTTGACAAGAATGATGTCCCACTACAGCCAAAAAGAGTCACAGAAGAAAATCAGGTAGAAGACCTGAATCTTGGTACTCAGGCTGACCCCAAAATTGTAGGATTATCCAAGAAAGTCCCAGAAGAATATAAAAATCTATACCAAAAATTATTTCATTCTTACAGAGATGTGTTTGCATGGTCTTATCAGGACCTAAAAAATTTTTACATCAGTATAATGCAGCACAAAATCCCACTAAAGGGAGATGCAAAACCTCATAACTATTGGGCCGTGAATACAACCACTTTGTAACACTTATTTTCAGTATGAATTCTTCGTCGAAGTGTACGAAAAGAACCACTTTAGCTACGCATAACTAATAGCCCTAACAACAATAATGGCTGCAAAACATCTTCAGATCTGCAATTAGTAGTTAAAGTGCTGCAACAAACAGATCTATAAATGGAAAGACATTAAGCAGTAAAGTAAAGAGTTTGCTCCATACATCCAACAGACAAGACAAGAACACGATTTTTGAATGAATTTTTATATTACAGGGCACCTGGGAGGAAACAAGAAGGTGTATCCAGATCTCCTCAATGGGATGGGTTCTTTGTAGTCCTCAGCACTTCAGATCTAAGCTTTCTCTCTTGTAGATGTAGAAAACCCAATGTAGAAGGTAAAGCTCAATGGGAGCAACAATGGCAGAAAATGAGACCGAGTGTATAGATCCAGAGTGATCTAGTATGCAACAAAAGGTGAAGAATGATGGGGGAAACCCTCCTATTTATAACAAAATATTGGGTCCTTCTAGATCTTGGTGCATGATTAAAATAATGCTAATCACATCTAGATCCACCTCTATGGAATATTTTATTATTATTTGTTGGAGGGAAAGGGTGTTTGACTTGGGTCAAATCCCTTGATTAGTGAAAAATAAATAAATAAATGATTTATTTATCTTTTTTAAGGAAGTGGTTGGGATATAATCAAATAAATAATGATTTATTTGATTAATGGTGGTTGATTTGGTCATATTTAACAAGGAATATTATTTAAATAATTATTCCTGGAAAATAATAAGATAACTATGGGTTTATCTCATTAATTTCTTTGTTTTTGGGTTAAACATGACTGGGAATAATAATTAAATTATGGTTTAATTAATTATTCCTTTTGGGGTTTCCTAATTAACATAGTGAAAGCGGTTTTACTTGGGGTAAAACTGGTCTTACGTGGTGTACTTGGGTCCATCTAATGGTGAAAGGTTAGATGACCAAAAAATGGTGTAACAGATTGCCCCCCAGCGTGCGAGTGTCAGGAGCAAATCGTATGACCGAAGTACGTTGTGAGAAGACAATCACTAGACAACAAAAAGGGTATGTCAGAGAGAGGAATATGAGGTAGATAGTGTGCTGAAGGACTAGACCCTGAGGAGACGAGACTCGCAGGTGCAACAAGTCTCTGTTATGAGAGGGTACCTGTGCTGAAGGCGGCGGGGGAGGCATACCTATGCCCGCCGTGACAAAGTACAAAAGAATAGTGTGTTCAGTGAACAAGGGACCGAACCATAGAGTACAGCTGGCATCATCGAACGAGATAAAAATACAATGAAGAGTCTCACATACATCTTGGTACTGGGATGCCGGCCGAAGGACTAGGCCTACAATATCATACGAAATCTTCATGGACAAAATACAACCCCAGTATTTTGCTGTGGAAGAACAATGGCCAGTGCATGCAAATCGTTGCAGAGAGTGGCCGATGGGATAATGGACAGGACAGGCGGCATCAAAGGCTGCTAATGGGGGTGTCAGGGCTGTGAAGGGCTGGAGCCACCTGTAGGCTGCAGGACATCTTTTGCAAGGATATGAAGAACTCTTCTTTGGTCACTGGGCCTTGCTCTGAGTATCAGTCTGATCATGAGAGCAGAGAAGCAACCAGTCCAAGGATGAAATCCCACCTGCAGATAGGGTGCCAGCAAAAGTGGGCGCAGGGCAAGTTTCTTAGCCCTCTGGAGCCTTATGCAGGAATAAATGGCGAGGTCGACAGAAGGAGGTCCGCCGTAGGTGAGGCAATGAGAGAACCTCAACTAAGGCATGAGAGAAGAGCAATAGAGCGACGGACAGACTGACACTAATGATGATGGTGGAAATGGGAAGGATGGAGTGGTGAATGGACAACTTCCCTTGTTAGAGCATAAAGGGCATGAATGACATGGCAGCGACTGACACAATATCGAAGGGGACAGGGGACAGTGGGGCTGAAGGTCATGAGATGCGACACAAGAGAGGAACCAAGCAAAAAAGAATGGAGGGCTATAGTAGGGTGTAAAAGGACGCAGGATAGACTCCATGAATGCAATGATGACTCGACTTGGATGCTCTAAACAAGGGCGACTGTAGAGTGCTGCCACACAGTAAAGGCCCCAATGGGGGGTCATAGAAACATGAGTACAAAGTGGGCACTCATGACGAAAATCACCACGAACATGGACAAGTAAGGGGGCGATGTGGTGCCCCAAGTACAAGTGTCGTAAGTGAGGAAATTCGATTTTAAGGAGTGGTGAAGTGACCCTTCGTGGAAAAAATGTGTCCAGGTGAAGTATCAAATCACCAAAAACTAAGTAAAACCCATTTGAGAGCTCGGTGAGATCTAACCAGCGGTGCTGACGGTTCGTCGAACGGGGCTACGGTGTGGTCGCAGCAGTCGAAAGAAGAAACGGGGGTTCTCTTTTAATGAGGCAGTTTTCCCTCCAAAATCATTCATTTGCTATTGTTGCTGTGGTGAATGTGGAGAGGAGAGAAGCCCCTAAATCTTGCGGCGAACGTAGCGGACAAACCGACCGTTGGATTCGAGATCTGTCAGTTGGAGGTAAGAGGCCTAACCTTGCTCTTGCATTTTGATGGATTAGATTTGCAGTTTAGGGCCCAACACCCCAGAAATAGCCCCTCCCTCCTCTCTACGGCCGGGTCGCACTTTTTGGGGCAAAAAGTGCGACCCAGGACGCAGGTTTGAGGGCAAAAAGTGCGACCTGGTCCAGAAATGGGCAGAAAACTGCGACCTGGGAGGGGAGGGGGGTTTGGTGCTGTTTGATGGTTGGGAGTTGGGTTTTTGTGTGTGGTTATGGTTTGCCCGATCTGTACCCTGACAAAGAGAATGTGTTTGTGCAGGTATGGCAGAGTTACGGGTCAACTGGAGAGAGAGGGATCTGGGAACACTTCGGGCAGAGATCCAGGCGGATCAGGGCGTCCGTCGTGTCTTGGCCAGATTTGGGGTTCTCAAGTTTGTGGAGAACCCGTTGATGAGAGCAGGGGAACCATTACTGGCCCGGATTATCAGTTACTGGGATCCAGATCAGGAGATCTTTGTAGTGCAGGGGCACAGGAGCGAACTGACGGTCCAGGATGTGTACTTCCTGACCGGCCTCCCACCATTGGGGATAGTGGGAGACACGCAGCCAGTGTTGCCGCGGGGCGGCATATCATGGAGTTTGTGGAACGCCATTGTCGACCGGGTTTCCAAGTCAAGGGGACTCGGATATCGATCGGGGATCTAGAGAGGCTAGAAACTCGTGCAGTGGCCGCAGCTGTGCTGCGAATCCTGGGCACCCAGGCGTTCCATCACATCACCGGTGGGCAGATGATGATAGTGGAGAGTGTGTTGAGTGGGACCTACTTTGGGTGGGCCCAAATGATGTTGGTGTCGCTAAAGCGACAGTTTTCGCTATGCAGGCGGCAGGTGAATCATGATTGCTCATATGGGACTTTGTTGTGCGCCTTCTTCTTTAAGAAGATCCCGACCTTGAGGCCTCGTGTGCATCTTCCAGATGGGGGCCCGAGAGAGCCCAGGATGCGTCGTTGGGGACGACTACTCTGCAAAGGAGGAGGAGGGGCGGTCGGGCGAACATTTCGACCGGAGTTCTTTGCCCATTGGGATCGGATGCCGTTGTACATAGACGACTACCCTTATAGTGGGATGAGCTACTATGGGGATCCGGATTTGCCACTTCCGGCTGGTCGAGTTTGGGGGCCCGATGGTAAGTGAAAAATTGCTATTCTTATATGGGCATGTTTAAAGTTTTTGAATAGTAAATACTGATACTGATTCAGGGACTTTTGGTATGCAGATATAGCACCGGTAAAACCGGCCGGATACATGGGACGACCGGCAGCGTCTGGAGCTACGGGTCCGAGTGGATCGAGGGCAGCGCAAAATGATGGTGCGGCTGCCCTACTGGAGGACATCCGCCGTAGATGTGAGCAGCTGTTGACCGGAGTATCAGAGCGCGGGTGGCAGGATTTAGACGACCCGTACATAGAGCCATGTGTTGGTCTCCCCTCGGAGTGGCGAGGTATCATGCGGCGCATGGCGATGGCCGGTCAAACTATGCGGGATCTACATGCTGCAGGGGCAGAGCCATTGGCCCGGGAGCCTCCAGATAGTGATTAGGGGCAGATGGTGCCCCTTCTGATGTATGTAGGGGCAGGTGGTGCCCCCTAGAATGTATGGAGGGGCATATGGTGCCCCCAGTTTTTGTTTGTAACATGCTATGGGCATGTCGTATGTATATGTATGGGGGGCGTATGGTGCCCCCAGTTTTTGGAACATGCTATGGGCATGTTGTATGTATCAGAGTAGATGGACTCATCAATATATGGTTTGCGACACATATTATGGATATGCATCGTCTTTTGATGGTTGATTTAATGTTATTGTCTTGTATGAATTGAGTGTGATAAATGCCAATCTAGAACATGGTTTTCAATACTATCTACGTAGTGATTCTGGTCTCTGGGTACATGGTTGAAAGTTATGGTTTCAAACGCACGTATTAAGACTTTTACTCGTAAATAGCGTCTAAACAGCACGGGGTTACGCACACGATAAACACCATTTAGTTGCATGACAAGAAGCAAGGAATCCAAATGAACGTGCAGATGGCGAATGCGATGCAGCAAAGCATCAGCTAGTAGGCCACGCGCTGCATCGTATTCGGCCTGATTGTTGGTGGCAGAACCAATGCATACCCCGTTAGACAGAACGAGGTCATGCAAGGGGGTGAAGATGGCCCACCCTGCCGAGGCAAGATTCCTTGAGTAGCGACTTGCACCATCGGCGTAACCGATAAAGGATGTAGACGGGGGGATGCGCAAGGTGGTGTGACAAGACAATACATGAGGGGATGAAAGGAAAGGACGGCAGCGTGAGGGGGCAGAAGTCATCGAGCGGAAATGGCGGGGGGAAGGGGTAGGATGAGCAAAACTCAAACAAGGTGATGTATGAGGGCTATCGGAAACATGGCGAGGACTCGGGCTGCGAAGGTCAACAGAGACACCAGTGGAGTGATCTCGAGTATCAAGGGACACAATGGGGGAGGTGGCAGACGGGCTAGGTTCCAAGTGTCGTGCACAGGAGGATAGGTAAAGAATGGTGACTATAGACTCCGTCATCTGGACATCAGGGGGGGGAATGTGGATGGGATCGGTGGAATCCTCAGGCTGGGCTGTAGCATACTGCGCGAGAATGGGAGAGGCGGATTGATTTTGTTCAACCTCATACTCGCGGATCACCTCAAGGGAGGCACGGTAATGCGTCAGGTGAGGACAATGATGGGAGTAGTGGCCATGGACACCGCACAAAGCACAAGGCTTGTTGGTGCGGAGAGTCTTGGGGTTCTTGGAGACGGTCGAAGCAGGAGTGGGAGTTTCAGGGACCGTAGTGTCGGGGAACGCGACTTTTACCATGGGGCGAATACGGGGTAACTCGGGACAAGTATGGGTGGCATGACCGATGATATCACATAAGGCACAAGGCTTCGAAGGTGGGGGAGGAGCCGAGGTGGTTGTGGTGGTTTGGTCTTTGGTTGCCCCCTTGCGGGCTTTTCCTTTCTTCCCGGGAGCCGACTCAGCAGGAGAAGGGTCATGTGGAGGTGCTGGGGGCACGTTGGCTATGGAGGAAGCGAGGGGGACCGGTTGAACCGGTGTCAAAGCCATGTAAGGTTTGGGGTGACCAGGGGGGGTGGCGGCTGGAGGGTCAAGGTACCAAACCGGAATACCCAAGGTCAAATTAGGGAGAGAAAGGGTGGCCATGACGGGGACGGAATATACTCCGGGAGGGGGAGCCAAGAAGGGGATCTGTCCAGCAGGGTAATGACCGGGAGGAACGGCTTCAAGATGGTTAAGGCCAGGAGGGACCGATCCTGGAGGATAAAGAGGTGCGGGGGTGGAAGCTATAGGGGGAGGGCCAGAAAGGGGAGGTCCGGCTGGCTGAGACGGATGGCTAGGAGCGGGTTGCGGAGGGCGGGGAGGAGGGTGCGGGCTAGCTGAGGCAGGCCGTTTATGGGCAGCCTGAGATGATTGCATCATGCAAACATTCGACAAGCTGGGATCAGTAACAGGAGGGGGAGGAAGGTGAGGAAAAGTTCCAAGCAGGGTGGAATCTTTATAGACGCCGGGGGAGACATTGGTCAAAGAATCGACGGTTTGCTTGTTGGCTACAGAAGAGATGGTCGTCTCGGAGGCGGATGGAGACGGCGGCTCATGATACGATAGCTGGTCAATGGTGAATATCTTTCCATTATGTGGAAAAGACATCTTGCGGAAGACCGCGGATGGGACAGCAGACATGGCATAGGTGTAGCTTCGCCCCAATAGAATGTTGTAGTCTAGAGGGGCGTCGATGACTTCGACATCAACGCAAACAGTCTTACCGGCGAGGGTGATGGGACAGTTACGAAACAGGCCAATAGGCTGGGAGGCATGACCATCCCACGCTCGAAGGGTGATCGTGGAAGGGGCCAACTCGGGGGATCCGAGTTGCTTCCAAACCGAAGCGGACATCACACAGGTGGATGCCCCCTCATCAATTATGCACCGGGATACAGTGGCGTTCCGGATTTTGACTGGGATTTGGAAAGCAACGGAAGGAGGAAGAGGAGGGTGGTCCGATTGAGTGGCGTCGAAAACAATCATTTGGTCATCGGCAGGATCAACAGCGCCCACGGCAGATAGTAGAGCCTTCCTTTGAGAAGGGCACGACTGGAGGAGTTCCAGTGTGGAAATGGCAGCAGGGGATTGTGCCAAATCATCTACTATACTGTACGATTGAGCAGCTCGACCGGAGGCAGCATTTCGGCGTAAGGGACCCTTTGGAATCTTTGGGTGAACCTCAACTTTGGGTTGAGGGATGTGTAAGGGGCCACTGGATGTAGAAAGAGGCTCTGTAGAACCTGAAGATGGAGGCTCGGGAGCAGACTGAGCAGGGGGCTTGGGGTACTGGCGAGACCGAGTTTGAAGGTGAAGGTCGACGGAAGGGGACGGATCGGAGTGCATCATGAGGATCTGGTAGTCAGAGGAACCAGAAATGGACGAGGGTGTGGTGGCATGGCTGTCAGGGGGGTGGGTAGCCACGAATCCCTGTTGAGGGAAAGGATCAGTGAACACAGCTGGCTGGGTAGTGGCCACATTAGGAGGAGCGTGAGGGGAGGTGTGCTGTCCGCGCAATGTGGCTTGAGACTCCCACATCTGTCGCATCTGGGGTAAGAGAGGGCAATCGTGAGTGTGGTGACCGTAAACACCGCAACACGAACAGGGCTTGTTTGTGCGAAGCGGCCTGTCCGGCCTGGGCGGAATGCCCTGAGGCTGGTTGCTAGTGTTAGGGTCCTGACCAGAATTGGGTCCTCGGTTCGAGGGCGAATGGGTTGCGGTTGCACCTCTCCCGCCTTCTTTGAAGAAGGGATTACTTCCTGGCAACGCAAATACTTTATACTGGAGGGGTTGTAAGAGTGTTGCGGGTTGTGAGGAGGCAAGGGAGGCGGAAGCGCATATGCTGGAGGAGTTGGCGCACCAGGCTGTGGATAGAAGTAAGGGTTGGGTTGGGCGACATTGAGGTAAGCAGGAGGTTGGGCAAAAGGAGGAGGCATGCCGTATCCTGGATACATGTTGCCGGGAGGGGGAAGAGTGCTTGAGGTGCTGGCCCCTCCCTGAGGGAGACCATAGCCCATAGGAGGGTGAGCAGAGGGGTGGGAAAGAGATCCAACAATACCA